>VXAX01005712.1:9536-36691 GCA_013399835.1 Leptocoma aspasia
ATTTAAGGTCCCTTCCAAACCAAACCAAACCAAACCAAACCAAACCAAACCAAACCAAACCAAACCAAACCAAACCAAACCAAACCAAACCATTCTATGGCAGCACTTCAGTGGAATTCATAGTAAAATCCATGGAAAATTATCTGTTTTACCAGTATAGTAATCCTCTCTGGAAGCCATGCCTCAGCTTTTCTGCATTCTGAATCACTGAAATAAAATATGTGAACCATGAAGCATTTATGAAAGACACTTCCTGCTTTTCATATATATCTACTTTTCATATCTGGAGCACTTAAATTGGATATATGGGGTCCATTGTGTTTTAGTTTTTAATATCCACTATTCTCTTCAATTTTCCTTCTATTGAAACAAAGGAAATTAGTTAAAATTGCTAACAAAACTAATAATATAATTTATAATAATATAATTTATAATAAAAATATAGCCAGGACTGACCCTTAGCTAGACATTGCTTTGGGAGGCTACCTCCACCAAAATTTACAACCTGTCAGTTTTATGCATTAAATGAGTCAGAAGGAAAATAAGGTAAAGATAAGAAAGTCAAATAAAAGACTGCTTGGAAAACTTAATTTCACTTGGAGATAATTGTATCATCTGCATCTTAGTAATTTGGCATTTCTAGGGACAGGAAATGCAGGCCCAATAAAGAAATGAGATGTAAAAATGAGATTTTGAAAGGTTGTAGATTTAATGCAAAGGCATTTTTTGTGTAGAAAGTGCCGAATCCTGTTCTGTTACATCTGTTCTGCCTAATTCTCAAAGAAATCTATTCTACCAGTAGCTCCATCCAGTCCTGTCCTCTTTGTGAGGACAACGTGGTTTAAAGCACCTGGAACAGGCTGGGTGTCTGTTCCTACATGGCAGCAGCAGCCAGAGGAGATCCACTTCTCACTTCCTCAGAAGCCTTTTATTCTAATGCTTGTTAAACACCAGTTTAAAAGATTCATAAGCTTTAACTCAGAGTTTTCATTACAAGCCATTTACAAAGTTTCTATCTAATTCTTTCTTATCACTCTCTACAACTTCCTTATCACTCTCTACAACTTCCTGAAAGGTGGTTGTGGTCAGGTGGGGGTTGGTCTCTTTCTCCAGGCAGCAACCAACAGAACCAGAGGACACAGTCTCAAGCTGCATCAAGGGAGATTTAGGTTAGATATAAGAAAAAAGTTTTTCACAGAAAGAGTGATCAAGAACTGGAATAGTCTGCCCTGGGAGGTGGTGGAGTCACCACCCCTGGATGTATTTAAAAAAAGACTGGATGTGGTACTCAGTGCCATGGTTTAGTTGAAGTGTTAGGGCTGGGTTGGACTCGATGATCTTATAGGTCTCTTCCAACCTTGAGATTCTGTGATTCTGTGATTCTGTGATTCTGTAATTGCTGAAACTACTGTATTAAAAAAAATAAATCAGAAAAAACCCATCTCTGCCTTGAAACTTCTTCAATAAACATCATTAAAAATGTCATATTGAGACTAGAAACCCTCAAGTGACTTTTTTGGATTGAGAGTTATCCCAACCACCTGATTTTTGTTTCAAATTTTCAAGAAAAAACATTGACATCTTACCCAGGAAGGGTCCAAGGCTTTAGGTACCTGTGGAAGGAAATGCAGTTTTGGCTGAGGATGGGAGGGGACAATCTGAAAGGGACTTACTTTTAAAATACCCTGGATGTACTGAGTTCCAGTTCCCGAGTATGCAGCTGGGAGGTTTGGAATTGATTCCAAGACAAGCAATTGCTCCTGGTTGCTCACTCTGGTGTAGAGATTTTTGTCTGTGATTCAAGATGCCTAAATAATTCAGCACCTGCTAGGACATAAAGAAAGAAATAAAGGAAATAAATGAGTACTCAGATCTATATCCTATTACATATTCTAGGTACACCAAGGAAGAGAAATACCTTTTATCTCCCTGTATTCCTATAGAATATGAATTGTTTCTGAATTTATTTCTGTTGTGTAGCTACAACACAGCCACTCATGAAGTAAGATTTCACACTATTTCAGTCAAACTTATCATTGTATAGGTGTGGTGATCCTGAATGCAAACTCCACTGCCTTTATCAAATTGAGGATGTTTACCTGGAGTTATTTACCTATTTATTTTCCCCAATGAATTTCAGTTGTTCCTCATTTGGGAACAGGATATTCATTCGCCTCCCCTATTAGCTGACTTGTCCATTCAAAACAAATATCCAAGAACCAAATATTTCAGTCTTGAAGTAAGTTTTGCTGCCAGAGAGCACTAATGAGATGGGCTAAAGAAGATTGACCTTAGCTCTTGGACTCAGAATTAAGCTTTTTACATATTTTCTTTGAAAGGTCCCTCTGCCTAATTCTAATTCCAAACTGTCTGAGCAATACATGCTCTCAATTACCAGCAGCAAAGGTTACACAAATGGGTAACTGCTTCTTTAACCAGGCCTTCTTACAGGTTGCAAAAATTGCACTTTGGGAAGTGTCACTCACTGATACAGCTTGACTTGGGAAATAACTTGGCCTCATTTAAAGCCTGTAGGAAAGGAAACTTCATTCCTGCCTCTCCTTCATAGAAACTGTTTGAGGCTCCATGCCTTGGGAGCACTGTGTATATCTTCAGACACAATCATCTGAGTATTATTTATTTATTCAGGTTTACCTGAGACCTCAGGCACTGTCAGAGCTTTAATGCAATGCTGGTGCTGGCCATGTTCCCTGTCCTGGTGCAGGAAGTGGTGGGCACTGGCTATCTTTGACCTTCAACTTAAACTTTTTTGTTCTTATTAGCCAAAGCTGTGTGAATATTTGCTTTGTTTTACAGCTGCTTCCTGGGCTTTGCTTGTGCTCTTCTCACAAGTATGTGGTCAGATAATGCAGTTGAAATGATGGAATGGTTTGTTATCACCAAAAAGGATGACCCCAAAGGTTGCTCTGCTTTCACACCTTTTTCTCTCTCAGTGCCTGCCATGCACAAACATCTGTCCTTTTGTTCCCTTACTGGTGTGTTGTCTCCCAGTCAGGAACTGAGCACCACAGGAGCAGTCACCCTCTCCCACTCAGCAGGACAGGGGAGAAAACAGTAAGATGAAAAGTGAGAAACTTGTGCATCTGAAGAGTGATTTAAATCCCCTCACTGGAGTCAGACAGACGCTAATTAGAGGACTGGCTGAAAAACAGGGAAGGAAAAGGGTTTGCTTAAGGCCTCGGCTCAGCAGGGTCAGGCACTTCCATTCCTAGTTCAGTTCTGAGTTCCTGGGGTGTTTTTGTCTCCAGAGTACCTGTTAATCACATTCCTGTTAGCTCAGATGGAATTTAATCACTGAGGTTTGGGTTTACACTAAAGGATGCCAACTGCTCCTGCTATGTCCTAGCATGTCCTTCATGATATCACAGCCTGGACCAGCAGAATTTGCACAAAGAATTCAGCATTAAATCCTATGCTTCATTACAATTAAATATATGTAACTATCAGGAATGCATCACATAAAGAGTTGTGACATTTAAAATCATAGCAATTAAAAACCAGATTTATCTACTACATAAGCAATCTTAAATTTCTCTTGTATGATTCCAAGTGGTTCAAAGACTGCAAATCCTTAACCAGGGACTTCTACATTAAATAAAATTGTATGTGATTAGTAAGGGGTCTCAAAACAATCCCTTTTTTGCATATTATATTTACAGTTTATTGCGGGGTAGGGACGGTCGGTGATGGGACAAACTGAGACGAGAGATCTCTGGAATCCAGGCTAGTCTTGGAGCATGAGGTTTATTGCATAAGGTGTGGGTTTAGAGGCCCTGCTTGGAGCTGCCAGCGCAGCTCGAGGCAGGACCGAGAGGTAGAGTAAGAGCAAAGAGCAGAGGAGGAAGAGTAAAGTAAGAGCATAAAAGTAAGAGTAAAGAGCAGGAGTAAGAGAGTCAAGTTCCCGTTACAATGCATTAAATCTTCTTCTATACTGAATATTCTGATTTACACTAACCAATCTAGTACAAGATACAAATCCTATAGCATTTACATATAGCCTATAAGAATTACCATACTATGTTATACTTTAAACCCTAAAATCTACTCTTTGGACCCCTCTTGCCAAGCTGGTAGGGTCTGCTCTGAGCTTTGGACTGTTGGCAAAGAGAAGGGCTTTGTTTAATCAAAAGCGGATTACCTTCAGCTAGCCACACTATTGTTCTTCTGTTGTTCAGTAACAGAGGCTGGGCATCTTAGACATCGAAACTTGCCTTCAATTCTATTTCACTTATATGTTTCATATTCTCAAGGTCTAAACAGTCATATTTATAAGGCTTTCCTATTTCATCCTTCCCAACAGTTACTGAGCTAAACAAGGTGCATAAACACTCCCAAAATAAGTTTTCTCATTGAGAACAATTATTAAGTTAACGTGAATGAAGTTCAGCTCATCCTTGCTCAGCTAGCCATTAAATTCAATCTCCCAGTCTCCTGGGGAATGAAGCACAGAAAAGAAGAATGCCAGCCTGGAAGGCAGAATACTTCAAAAAGGAAGGATATGCATTGAAGTGTCAGGTTGTCTGTTGTGATTTCATGTAATAAGTTCACCAGAGCATCCTTTGATTATCAATCTGAATTCATCACATGATATTCTTTGTGCTGTTCAGCATACCAGGGTCCATTAAAATAAAATTTAAAAAAAATAAAAATAAATTTTAAAAGAAGCTTAAATTAAATTCACTTTGCTTCTTCAAGGATGCTTGATTGCTCACTAAACTCAGACCATTAAGGCTGTGCATGTATGGCCTTGTGCTCTGAGGGATTCCTGTTGACTTCCTGAGGAGTGAGGCATCCCAGAGAATGGATACAGCTGAGGAAGACCCACTGAAGCAATGTGAGGTACACAGATGTGTGATGCTGGAAAAGCCAGTTCAGCAATACCCTCGGATGTGGGAATTCATGAGCTCCTTTCACTCCTCATTGGTCGACTTTGCAGTACCTTGGGCAGCCAGACTTGCACTCCTGTTTTTTCCTGGAGCTTCTGTCAGACTCCAACACTGCAGATCATGGCAGAGCTCAGAAAGGGGACCAGAGACATGCTGGAGCTTCATAAGGTAATTGAGCTTCAGACACATTCTGAAAACGCAACGCAATTACCAGAAACGTTCCAACTGAATAGAGGATGTCCAGAACTATTTCCTATTTCCTTTTATAAACACAGCATGAAAATAATGTGAGAGTGCCTTTTTTGTTATTAGTTTAGCCATTAAAAATCATGTTATGCTCCATAAATTGCCTTAAATATTTTGGGTATATACTGCTTGATTTCCGCACAAGTGTGCTGATAGTTTTTACATGGGGTATTGAATAAAACCCCAAATATATATGAAATTCATGGATGAACTCAGCCATTCAGGGTAACTACTTTTCCCCTGCTTACTGTAGTTAATCCCAGCCTATCTCATTTAAGACTCAGTTCTAGTTTAAGAACTCAGCAAATATCTGCCTTCAGAACCACAGTGTTGAATGTTCTTCAGAATTTCATTTATGAATAAATTTACATACCCTACAGTTAATAGCCCCACCCAAATAGTCTTTTGAAGTGTTGCTTGACCTTGGGTTCCATGAACCCATGAACATACTAGGTTTCACCTTATAACCTCTGTTGACTAATCATTTCTCAACAGTAGTACAGTAAAATACACTTCAGATACAAAGTGGGATTCTGTTTGCTTCATGGAAAAGAGAGAAGATTTATTTCTCACTACTTTTATTTAACTCTAAGCATAACAAGTAGAGCATCTCCACTCATAATCTGTGCAAAGGTTTTCTTGCTGTTTTGGTAGATGCATAATAATGTTCCCTGTGATCTGATGCTTTTTCCCTTTTATAAATTGTGAGGTTATAAACTAATCATTTATGGAAATTTAAACATAGAAAGGAATGATAGAATTTCTGAATGGTCTGGGTTGGAAAGGTTGAAAGCTCATCCAGTGCCATCCCCTGTCATGGGCAGAGGTATCTTCCACTGTCCCAGGCTGCTCCAAGCCCCAGTGTCCAGCCTGGCCTTGGACACTGCCAGGGATCCAGGGGCAGCCACAGCTGCTCTGGGCACCCTGTGCCAGGGCCTGCCCACCCTCACAGGGAACAATTCCTAATTCCCAATATCCCATCCATCCCTGCCCTTTGGCAGTGGGAGCCATTCCCTGTGTCCTGTCCCTCCATCCCTTGTCAATTGTCTCTCTCCATCTTTCCTGCAGCTCCTTCAGGCCCTGCAAGGCCACACTGAGCTCACCCCAAAGCTTCTCCTGTCCAGGCTGAACAATCCCAGTTCTCCCAGCCTTTCCTCCCAGCAGAACTGCTCCATCTCTCTCATCAACTTGGTTTTTGTGGGAATCTGAAAGAAATCTTCACAGACTCAGGAGGGTTTGGTTTGTAGCCTTAGAAGAAGCCTAGATTGATGTGAAAGCAAGGTGCACAGACATTGAACAGAAAAATCATAAACTTATGTTTCTATAGTTATAAATAAGAATATGCCTTAAGTAAGTAAGAAACTGTATTAGATAAGATGAGTAAGGGTTTTATAGTGTAGTAATGTAGTAATGTGACTGTATAGAATAAGCTAAGAGTTTAGATGTTAGAAGTATATGTGTATATGTCTAGTAGCAGCACATTGGACAAAAGTATCTGCATTGCAGTAGAAAGAAGTAAAGGTGATAGGTCGTAAAAGTAAAACAAACTCTCGTGGCAATTGTCTGTTGGGTCAGAAAGTTATATATTGCCTTGTAATGAAGAACCAGTGACCATCTTTGGCTATGGCCAACTGCTTGCTGTCTTGTAAATCTCAAGGCCTTTGAGGCTGATGTTATCTAAGCAATAAATCGTTCGTAGTCTGATCATGGTACCGCCCCTTCATCTAATGAGACGACAGCCACAGTTTGTCACAAGGGCATATTGCTTTCTCCTGTGCAACTTGTTGTGCAGCAGCACCCCCAGGTCCTTCCTTGCAAAGTTGCTTTCCAATTTTTTGACACCTTTCCAGCTTGTGCTTATGTGTGGGATTTTTTCCTGCCTACAAGCAGGACTTGGCATTTGCCTCTGTTCATTTCCTTTTGTTAGATTTCATAAAGTTTCTCTCAGCTTGATTCTCTGGCCTGAATAATTCAGGTCCCTCTGAATGGCAGCACATCCATGTGGTGTGTTAACAAATTCTCCCAATTTTATGTCACCTGTGAGCTGCTGAGTGTGCACTCAGTGCCATCACCCAGGCCAGTCACGGACATGTTTAACAGTGCTAATGACAATAGTGACACCTGGTCTACATACCTCAGGATTAGCTGCCAGCTGGACTTTGTGTCACTGATCCTCATCTCCCTGATCCCAGCAGTTCAGCAAGGTTTCAGTCTGCTCCTCTGCCAATTTCTCCAGTCTGTATTCCAACACTTTGTTATGTTACAGGAAAGTGTCAAAGTCCTTGCTGGACTCAAGACAAGCAGCTTCCACTCCTTCAGCCTCCACTCCCTTCAGCCACCAAGTCATTTCTTTGTCAAGGCCATCACACTGGCCAAACATGACTTCCCATCATAAATTCATGTTATCTACTGCCAATTACCTTCCAGTTCTTAGTCAGACATCTTAAAACTGTCAGCAAGTATGTCCTGGTAAAACTTCACTGTCTGGTCTCATGGTCTGTTTTGTGATATCAACTGGGAAAAAGCCAAAGCTGAGGAATTCTAACTTTACCCCCAGAAAGTACTGACATGCAAATTATCTTCTCTGTCAACAAAATACAAGCTAGGAATGAGGCATTTTTCAGCACTTATTATGTGCTTGTGGGTACAGTAAGAACTTTCCATAGAAATGAAAGAAGAACTACAGCATCCACAAGTTGTTCAGTTTGAAGTTTGATTGCATTTACAGGTGTTAAAACAAATATTTCCTAATGGAGCTCTTGAATTTCCAAAAGACTGGACAATTCTTTGAGAAAGAGGGAAGGACGAAAAGACAGGAATGTCACATATCTCCTGAAAGTGGCAGTTATTCTTGTAATTTTTTTAAAGGAATTAGAATTCTACCTTTATGAGAGATTGGGAGCTCTGAGCTACAGCTGAATAAAATCACCTACATTTGAATCCAAATGTCAAATCCACCTTAAGGAACCCCACACAAGGACCCAAGGCTTCCACAAACACAGATGGTTTGCTGTGAGCTCCCAGTTCTGTCAGCGCTGCAGGATGCTTCCCCTGAGGTTTTTGTGCCTCCTCAGTCCATTACTCTTTCAGCACAACTCACACTAGGCACAGGGAAAAGGCTGTGTCCTCAGTCACATAAAAAAACAAAGGCAGGAGAAGAAACAGCACATCCCTCTTGGTTTTGACCTGCACACCTGAAGTGCAGGTTTCTGCCTGCAGAGAACACAAGCAGCCTCAGCTTCGGATTCAGTGCCAAGGGGTTTGGCCTGGTGGTCAGATGCCCAGAGTTAGGTCTTGCAAAGCTTTGTCACAACCCGTAAGTGCCTTTTAGCACTGGGCTAAGTTGCTGAGGCTGAATCACCACCTCAAGCAGTCATTTTTCTTTTTAGTGCTTAAGGCTGGCTTCAGGAAAAGCCTTCAAAAAATATGAAAACCTTTACTCAAGAATGGAATAAAGCTTCTCAGGCCAGGGGATTATCATCAATACATCTACAGGGAGCATAAAAATACCAATAATCTAAGCATAATCATCTCCTTTTCTCTCTAAAAACAAAATGGCAGTTCTTAAGTCACATTTTGGAGAGTTTGCTGAGCTGGGCCAGGATTTTTACAAGAGCATGTAGGGACAGAACAAGGGGGAATGACTTCCCACTGCCAGAGGGCAGGGTTAGATGGGATATTGGGAAGGAATTGTTCTGTGGGAGGGTGGGGAGGCCCTGGCACAGGGTGCCCAGAGCAGCTGTGGCTGCACCTGGATCCCTGGCAGTGCCCAAGGCCAGGTTGGACATTGGGGCTTGGAGCAGCCTGGGACAGTGGAAGGTGTCCCTGCCCATGGCAGGGGTGGAATGGGATCATCTTCAATGTCCCTTCTAACACAGACCATTCCATGATCTTGCAATTCACTCCAAGGCACTACACTGCAGCCACCATTTAGAGTCAGGGTTCCCAGGGACTTCAAAAACATGGAAGCTGTTCCTCTTAGCTACCTGCAGAGCCAGCAGCTCCTGTGCCACACCTTTATTCAGGTGGGTTTGTCATCCAACAGCTCAGTATGTTCATTTTACAGATCTTATGTGCTAGTCCTTAAAACTTATTAAAATACACGTCATGAAGATGAGAGTTCTGCAGTGCCCAGTATTCATGTTCTCAGGCTACAGCACCAATCCATAAGCTGGCCTTTCTTCCATTGTGTCATGATATTTTTTTCAACTGAACTGAACTTAGGAGACTTACATAAACATTTCTGCATTGCACACACTGCTGATTGAGCCTGTAACAAAAATTTCCTTGACCTCATAAGTATTTGGAACATACCTCAGCAGAAAAAAAATTTCAAAATGAAGAAGGATTAACTTATGCAAATAAGTGGAAATGCATTATTTCCTGAAAAGTTGCAAATCCAAATATGTATGGCAAATTAAAAATTCCCTCAAGGATCTAGACTTTTGATGTAACTGAATACTTTATTGTCAATTACTAAATGGATTTTAAAATCTTCTGATGATTTGTTAATATTATACAACACAGATACAATAATCATCAGATTTGAAAAATTCCTCAGTTTTCCTAAGGGAAATAATTAGGAACAAAGTGAAATAAATCCTTGCCAGTATTGCTCATTATTTTATGAAAAATATTTCTTAAACATTTCTCTTTTAAGTGGGAGGTTTCACAGTAAATACACTAAACTGTGTGGAGAAAGAACCTAAGGATGATTCAGTAAATTAATTCTTTGATAAAAAACCGTGAATATCTATTAAGCCACTGAATAAAATGGACAGCTTTCAGGTTAAACTCTTCTTTCTGGCTGATCCCCAGCCCAGAAGACACAAGAATTCAGTGTGTCAGTTAACCATGAGATGCTCAGTAAATCCAGTCGTGAAGGCAACTGCAATTTGAATCAATGTATGAACCAAATGTGGGTTTAATACTTTAAGAATTGCATTCAGCCACATTAGTCGCTTAAGCGACTTGGAAAGCATTACACATCAAGAAATGTAAGCTTTAAAATCTGAAAGGAATGTCAGTGATTCTGGAAATCTTATTAAACACCTACATATGCACCCAGAAATCTAAGTATCTTAAACTGACCAAAACTGTCTAGTTTAAATTTTACTTTATTAAAGAAAAAAATTTTTTAAAATTTACCATGAATATCCCAAGATAACTCAAAGGCTGAAGTTTCTTTTAACACAAAAAAAACCACAGAGTCTGTTGCTTTGCTCCTCCAAACAGTAAGATGGGGATTTGCATGGCCAACACCTTTAACTGAGAAATGAGCAGAAAGACGCTTTAATGCAAGAGATTACATTTTGGGCAGATATCACTGTCAAAAATATTGGGCATATTTGTAAAGCAATCACACAGCTAAGTTCAGCAGTGTGTTAAAGGCATTGTTTCAGTAGAACTACAGCCCCACTGTCCTTTGTTTTAGTGACAGTTCAGAGCTGAGCCACTAAGCCCCTGACATGAGAATGACTTGGGAATGGAAGAAGCCTAAAGAGAAACTCAACCTGTGCTGCCTCCTGACCCCTGCCAGCCATGCCAGGCATCTTTGGTCCTTAGGAAAAGTGTCCAGAAATTCCTTTCCATCAAAGGAACCATCCCACATGGGACAAGTTTCTGAGGAACTCTGCACAGAGAAGGTCAGCAATGTTCGACCTCCTCCAGCTGCTTTCTTATCGGAAAAGGCAGGTGATAAAATGAGTAAATGACACCCTTAAGATGTTTCAGAACATTGGGAATTGGTCATTAGACTCTGAGACTGGCAAATATGAAATCTTACTGATCAAGAAGACATAGGATATTGAGGAAAAAATATGTTGTTTTGTTCTCTTTCCCTTTTACTTAGACAAGTTACATTCCCCTGTGTCACACCAAACTCTTCTGAGTACTGATTTTTTTCAGTGCTACCTTGACATTTGAGGTGACTGGAAGGTTCAATGTGAGATCCTGAAGAAAAAAGAGGGAAGTGGAACAATGGTTCTGTATGGGGTCTGCAGCCTGCAGTCCATCCATAATCCACAAAAGATGACAAGGCAGATGGATATTAAGCCATTTTCCTTTCATGTTATTATGTTGTTTTCCTCAAATGTGCTGCTAAGCAGTCAGAGAGCACATCACAAGGGGCAGCTTCCTCCCAACAATTGCAAACGGCTTGTCCACCAAAGGTTAGAAAGCATCTTTCCCAAAAAATGCAGTAGGAGCTCCCTCTACTGATATTTTTCAGCTTTCCAAACTTTCTGGATTCACATCTGCAATACACCCAAATACATTTAAACTACACACACTTCCAGTGTTTTCCCTTATTACATAAAGGAACAAAAGTCATAATTTCATGTAAGCCCCATCTAATATTGGCATTATAGATTTGCATAATATATTACTGCATCCATATTACACACTTGAGATTCACCAGTAAAATTAGGAGAAAAATACCTCTGCTTTCATAAGCAGTTCTAGAGGTTTGTCATATCATGAGGCACATCAGCTTTGAGAAGCTGGAAGAAGCAGTGTAGCTGTATTAATATATATTTGGTGTCTTAGCAAATACATTCCTTTTACTTTTATAAAATATTGGGTATATTTTTATCAGTTTCACTTGTAGTATCTCAAAAAGAATAAATAGCAGTAATATTATTGTCTTAAGACAGCAGAAGTGTACCTAACAGTTAAAGATATAATTCATCACTTGTTCTGGGGCATTATTCACCACATCAAGGTAAAACAATTTTGTCCTCTGAACACATAACAAAAAGAGCAAAGTTTTTATCATGACTGCAAACACTTTAAAGTGCAAACACAATAGAAAAAGGCAAAGAGATTAATAGCACTAAACACCACTATTCAGTCACATTTTTGGTAACATGACAGAACAGGCTTTGAAAATAATCTATTTATTGCACATTAATATTGTTCATAGCAGCTGTTCACTACTCAAAAGACTTACAGACCAAGTGTACCAAGATCTACATTTGGAATCTGACCTAAGAGGTGGAATTCTTCATTCACTTCCCAGATGCAGGCCACATTACATTTTAAAAATCCATCTTGATACAGAGAGAGATAGAGATAACAATAGGAAGTTGGGCAAACTCAATTTTTGTGTTCCTAGTGATACATTTATACCGAAATATCTTCAGATTCCCTATGAACTCCATAAGGTATCATTAAAAAAATCTCTATTAAAGATAGTGCTTGGTTGATGAAGGAAGGCAACATAGTTCAAGCAATACAGTGGAAAAGATAAAAGAATAAATATCTGTGTTGAGATGCAACTCTGGGGTATTTGCCACAAGACATTCCATTTTCCTGAGCCAAATGTGATGTGAGTCACTACGTTTGAGGTCTTTTCACATCAGTTGAGAGCTCTGCCTTTGGTTTTATGTGAATTAGGCTTCTCCTGTCAGTTTAAACATTTTACAATTCAGTGTGGAGGTTTATATGACTATTGACTTTGACCATTATCATGTAAAAGAAAATGTCATTATTTAGAAAATTGCTATTTCCTGCTTCTTAGACCTCTCCATTTTGCCAATTTCATTTTCAATGATATGCAGCAAGCCAAATACAATCAGGACAGCATTTGTCCTTCTGCTTCCATGCAATTCTTTTAAAGTTGAAGTCAGATAAGTCACATATATTTCACTGCTTTACACCTCAGGGTGAAACTTCAGGCTGTCATCTAAGGCTTAGTGATAAAAGAAGGACTGATTAAAAGAGACTGACACTACACAGCTGATAGAGTTGAAGGACTCTAGGGGCTTCCATGCTATTAAAAATCAGTCATGATTTTCTTTCAAGAGGACTGTTTCAAACAATGAGATTTAAATATTAATTCAAAGCAACATTTGTTGCCCCTCTGCTCTGTGTATTTCTGGATACCTCATTACAAAAATAATTTGATTGTCATCTGTATCTGTCAAATGGAAATCTAACAAAATGCTCTCTGTATTCTTGAAGTTAAAGAGATATCAGAGTATTCAGAAATTACTTTGTACTAAATCCTACCCGGGCAGACTTCAGCTAAAAATGGAATGATTGCTATGGTAGCTTTTCCATGAGCAAACATGATTTAAAGCCTTATTTGGATGCAACAATTTAATATTTACACCCATGCCAACCATGTCGTTTAACAGTGGGTTTCCTGCTTAAAATTCTGGAGTCACTGTATTCAGTAAAATATTAATACACTGCACTTACACAGTGCCTCAATTACAGGATCCAAAAATACTTTTTTAAGCATTAATTCAGATTCACATCATCCCTGAGAGGAAGGGGTGTGTTAAGAGCATTATTCTTGATTTTTACAGCAGCAGAACTAAGAAAAAGAATGCCACACTCCTGGCCCAAGGGCACACAGCAAGGCAACAGCAGGGCCAGGATGAGAATTTGGAGTTCTGCTTCCCACTGCTCTCCTCTCACCATTAAACTACAAATTTTCCCCCAATTTTTCCTTACAATACCAGTTCTGACCTTAGGTAAGCATGCACATCCTTCATTAATGTTGTTCTTGGCACGAGGGGTTTACCAGTTATCCTGGCTATCTCCCCTCATGCATACAGACTCTGATTCCAGGTATCAGAAGGCTTAAGATAGTTTTATTATGATGGCGCCAAGTTCAGGCTCTTACATAGCTTTGGTGCAATTCTCATATATTGCTTTCTTCTCCGTGCCTCGTACAGGAATTGCCCTCTGCCTGCAAGAATGCTCTGTCTACCTGCCAGAATGCTTCTGTCCCTGATACTAAGGTGAGGAGCTGATAAGACCAGCTTTCCTCATTGGTTAGATATAGAAAACTATCTCTATGTTTTTGGAACAGGGCAGAGAGACACCAGCCATGTCCCTGAGTATAGGACAGCTTAGATTTGTTTACAGAAACCTGCTCTTGAGAAAAGCAATCCTTTCCCTTATGAAGAAGACCTAGCAGGCATACTGCTAGAAAATTCATAAAACCCAAAATCATAATTATCACACTTCATTATCTTTGTCTAGACTTTGTGTGAATACTTGTCCATTGAGTTCAATATATTGAAAATTTGCATGAAAACTAGACTCCATTGGTACCTGCATGAAATATGGCACAAACCCGACAATAAATCATTTACCATTTACATATTCTAAGGACTGTTTAGTTTAATAATGTAAAATAGTATTTCTCTCCTAGTACTGGAACATACAGTTGGATTGTTCTTCCTACCTAGGGATTAATGTCTGAACTGCCCAGACTTATTTCAATCAGGGAACAATCACACGAACAGCTACACCTTGTCCAGAAAGGGAATTTTCAATTCCAGAAAGGGAATTGAAATGTTTCACTAGGTAAATAAAGGTAACAGGTCAAATCCCTGAATTATTGCTGATAATTATCAGATTATTGATAGTTTAGGGATTTGATATTATATTATCAAGACTACTGAATTTTAGACTGAGAAAGTTGGGGCTTCTTAGCCTGGAGAAGAGAAGGTTGTGTGGAGACCTCACAGCACCTTCCAGGATCTGAAGGGGCTGCAGGGAACCCAGAGAGGGACAAGTCTTCAGGAACTGGAGTGACAGGACAAGGGGGAATGGCTCCCACTGCCAGAGGGCAGGGTTAAATGGGATATTGGGAAGGAATTGTTCCCTGGGAGGGTGGGCAGGCTCTGGCACAGGGTGCCCAGAGCAGCTGTGCCCCTGGATCCCTGGCAGTGTCCAAGGTAAGGCTGGACATTGGGGCTTGGNATGTATGTATCTTACTTATGTTACCACTCCCGTATATAAGTTACTGTATTGCACTGCCTTGTGTCTTTGATCCCTGGCTCCTCCAGGGCAATAAACACCTTGGAACACCATATNGGCGGATGGGATGAGCGTTAAGGTCCCTTCCAACCCAAATCATTCTGTGATTCTATCCCACTTTCTTTAACAGCCTAAAACTAATTGTGGTGGAGCATTTTTGTTGTTTTCTTACCCANAGAGGCCTCTCCTTTATCCATTTATCTCCCCTCCTCTCGGTGGCAGAATGATAAGTGCTCTGAAGCCACAGCCCGGGCTTGACTGCAGCATGCTATGTCGCAGCAGCCTGGGGCAGCCCACTCTCATCGTGGTGCCATAGCGAGAGGGCTGGCCAAGCCAAATCGGACTCGGCACCACAACAAGTAATGTCAATTAAGTTGTTTGAAACCCTATCCTCACCATCCCAAAAACTGAGCAGTCTGTAATTTTTCCAGTCACTACCAACACGCAGTGCTAAGTCACTATTTTTCCAGAGCAGAATAAAGAAGAAGAAAAAAATAAGAATGGAGCCGCAACACCTGTGTAAGGAAAGATTTTAATACTGCACAAAAATAATGTCAGTTTTCAAAGATGTTATCCCCACTATAACTGTTCCATAAACTTCCCTTTGGATAGGATTCTATTGTAAAAGAATTACTTGTTTGCTAGGAGTAGATTTTTTTAGCATTAATTACCATTTCCTAGAAGCAGCTTCCCTTTTTTCAAGGATAATTTACCAATAGAGAACAACAACAAAATCTTATTCCCTTTGCCAAAAGGCTCTGAAAAATCTTATTTACTGTGATACCAGGACTTTTAAAAATGCTGCTGCTGCTGCAGGCTTTTGACTTTCAGTATGGTTTTTTTTGTCATTTCATAAATGCGTAATGTCACTTTAAATCTCTAGTTTGTCCATATCTCTTCCGCTGTCTGTTTCTTTCTATAAAACACTTTCATGCATTGTTTAGCTGATGTCAAGACCTCTGGAGAGCAGGTAAGTAGTTCTCCCATTGGCTGCTTAGGCAATTCAAAGAACATCATAATAACAGAACTGAACAGAACCAAACAGCAAAGAACAGTAAAAATCTGATGAGAGCTTAGAGTGCAAAGGGTGAACCTTCTACTTTCCTACAGCTTGAAACTGTATTTTTTTTTTTTTAGCACAAGTATAGTTCCTACTGAACTGTAGCACTATGTGAACATAAATTTTAATAACCTTACCACCAAAGCTTGCAAGGATTCAATACAGACTTTTTTAAAACAGAGACAGATGGAAGGAAAATTTAATTTTACTGAAGTATTCCATGACTGCAGAAAGATCACAATCTCAGAAAGTATTGTGTCACCTGCTGATAAAACTGATGAATAAATGGGAAAGTAGATAAATAGACGGAAGGAATCTAGCCCCCAAATACGCCAGACAGCTTTCAAAGGATCCTTCCTCTCTTTTTTTCCTGAGTAATAGGAGGAACTACTAAAAAGTAATCCTTTCTGGGAGCACTGCTATGTGTGTGGGGGAGGGGGGGAGTGGGGGGGAAAAGCTGAACCTCTTTTTCTGTAAAGATAAACTGAAAAAAAAATCTTCTCAAATGTATTGCTTCAAGAAAAGGCATTTTCTCTTTTTGGTTTTGCGAGAACGACTTGTCTATGAGGGAACAGGTGGAGAGCTATTCTAAGTCCTACCTTTTAGTAGGGAATAGAGATGGTTATTCTTGGCACCATCAGGACTGCAACGTGGACAGGCTACTGAAGAGCTGCAAATACAATGGGCTGAAGAGTTCTGCAACAGCTCCTCTCTTGCAGTTTTGTAACGTCAGCCAATTGCTGATTTCATCTTTTTCTAGATCTAATCTTAGTGTAAACAGCTTATTTAAGGAAACCTCTCTGTCATCTTTGAATACTAAACCACATCTTAAAAAAATATATTAGAAGGCCAAAATGTGAGTTCTCATTCTTTTGACATGAAGTGTGAGACTTGGAGTTTGAAACCTCTGAAGTAGAGAGGAAATGGCCCTCTTAGTCACTCCTCTGGTTAGTTGTGTGTTCACATGTTGCTCATTTTGCCCAGTTTTATAGGTCCAAGGAAAGGTATGGCAAATTCCATGCTCAGAGCTTGGCTGTGAGAATCACGACAGAGAACTTAACTTCCATAATTCTGACGGAATCACACGGCCAATGAGAAACAAAAAGTATACATCCATTTTTGGCTCTTTGTATAATTCTGAGAAATCTGTTAGTACCAATTTAGAATGCACTTTAAAAAAAAGGCTTTAGGAGATGCCTGATAAAATGACATCCAGTCAAGGCGAGGTCAACCACTTCACTTCACCTCTGCAGTCACTGCATTCTCCTTTTAAATCTTGCCAAAATCAGTGCTGAAGATGTAACAGTTTTAAAGGCTGGCTAAACAATTCCTCCCAAACCAGAATTTCAAGCTGGAAACTTTTTTCAAGAAATATTATGTATTGCTATAGGTTCAAAAAAGGGTTTCCATATAGTATTAGTAGCATAAAAAATAATGAATGAAATGCTTAATCAAGGCTGATGCCAAAAGTACATGTTTTTAATGAACAATTTTTATTTTTATAAACATTCTTAGGGGAACTACATGTATTTTTTTTCTTTATCATTTTTCCGTATCTTGATTTATTCCTCCAAAGAGCACTCTAAGGGACAGGTAATTTGTAGGGCAGGTGAACTGCAGTTAGGATAAGGCTGACAAAGACAGACTGTTCACCATGGAAGACAAACCACCATAATAAGTCAAGAACAATGCAGTACTTTTCAGAAGCATCAATCACATCAGCTAATTAGGAATAGCTAAGTCTATAATGAAATCCAAATTTTTAATATGCACGACTTGATTAGCTTTTACTTTCTCTCCTAAAACAGTTCATTTTTCAGAATCTCTTGAAGAAAGCTTAATTAGTTCACTTTCAGAGTTGCCCTAAAGAAACAATAAATGATACAAAGGAAAACAACATTAGAAAGAAGAGTATTGTCACATGGAAGGAGAGGTTTTCATATATGAACCTCAGAGAAGAGAAGGCAGATTTTTAGGCTAGACCAATTATCAGTGATTCAAAAGTAGAATTAACAAGAGAAAAAAAATTATGAGAGAACTTTTGCATGAGAAGGGAAGGAACTAACCTGTTCATTTAAGTTAGCAAAGAATTTCTTGTGCTTTAGAGGACTAAAATATCTGATTATTAGTAATTTGGCATGAAAACTAATAGGCCAAACAAGAAATATTTTTCTCTAAATTATATATTAAAATAAGAAATTAACCCATAAACTTTCTGCACAAGTTCATCTGAAAAACTCTGCAGGTCTGAAAACATAGCCAGCTATTTGAATAATCGATCAAATGTGGAGAATGGCTAAGTGTGACTGGAGTGAAGACCTCCTGCTGGGGAAGTAAATGGCTGGAAAACAACTGGTCTGGGGAGTGTGATAAAGTGTGGCTGCTTGCTCGCTGCAGAACACCCACTGCCTTCTGTGATTTTACATCCTGGACATCACTTTTAATTCTCTACTTTCCCAGCATTGCATGTACTCCATCCTGTTCAGATTTCACATGGTAAATGCAGTTCTATAGTTTGGATATGGGCCTGCTGTTGTAACAAAAAAAGCAAAATAAGCCTGTAGGTGATGAAGCAAAAAACCCACAGACCTTGTTTGAAGGCCACTGAAGATCCACTGGCTGAAAATATCAGAATCATTATTTTATAGCTGCCCTCAGAAACTCTTAGAAGTTAGATTATAGCTGCCCTCAGAAACTCTTAGAATAAAAAAATTGTGATTTTGAGTTATGTATTAGATGTTGAATTAATGTTTGTATTCATCACTTATTGTGTATGAATCATGAGAAATGGAATTAAGTATTAAAACTGGATATGGTAAGTCCTGTCATAGAATCACAAAACCATGCAATGGTTTGGGCTGGAAGGGAAATTGAACATCATCCCATTCCACCCCCTGCCATGGGCAGGGCCACCTTCCACTGTCCCAGGCTGCTCCAAGCCCCAATGTCCAACCTGGCCTTGGACACTGCCAGGGATCCAGGGGCAGCCACAGCTGCTCTGGGCACCCTGTGCCAGGGCCTGCCCACCCTCACAGGGAACAATTCCTTCCCAATATCCCATTTAACCCTGCCCTCTGGCAGTGGGAGCCATTCCCTGTGTCGTGTCCCTCCACCCCTTGTTAATTGTCTCTCTCCATCTTTCCTGCAGCTCCTTCAGGCCCTGCAAGTCCACACTGAGCTCACCCCAAAGCTTCTCCTGGGCAGGCTGAACAATCCCAGCTCTCCCAGCCTGGCTCCCCTGGGGAGGTGCTTCAGTCTCCTCAGCATCCCTGAGACCTCCTCTGGACCTACAGGAGTTTTCCATTGATCTCTGGATTGCAATGAGGATCAGTTACTAGAGAATGTATGTCAAACCACAACAATGTCTATTCATGCGTCTAACTGCAAGAGGTTGCCAAACACAGAGAAAAAGAACCATCTATTTTTTTACTCAGCAATATACAGATATAAAACCAGTCAGAATAGGCATAAAATATTCCCCTATAAAAATACTTCGTTAGAAGTTAATTTTTATTTTTAACTTATGCTCACTCTATTAAAAATCTCATTAAATTAGTTTAAAAAGTCAACTCTAAGACTGTCTTGGAACTTTTATTTCTTTTTACACTGCTCCATTATTTATTTTGGTTTTTTTTTTTTTCTTGGGTTTTTTTCTTTTTGGGGGTGTTTTTTTGGAGGAGTTATTTATTTGTTTGTTTGTGGGGGGTTTTGTGGGGTTTTTGTTGTTGTTATTTTGGGGGTTTTTTGGTTTGTTTTGGGGACGGTGGGTGTGTTGGGGTTTGGGGTTTTGTTTATTTGCTTTTTCTTTTCTTTGTTTTTTTAAGTAACTCAGGGTGCCATCATCACTAGGGCAGAGGGTATACAGATAATTTTTTTATATTATTCTTTATAATGTAGATACAGGAGAATTACACATCGAAAAACATTTAATGGTGGAGTCCACCATGCAATTAGACCTGTTGAGGTATAGAAATCCTTCTCTAACATCTTCTGAACTATGACAACCAGCAGCATTCTGTCTGCATGGTCAGTAGCTTGTAATTAATAACAAGTTTAAGGAACATCTTGATTAGTCATTTAGCAGACTTTATAACTTCTTTTTTTCCACCATGGGAAAAGAGAAGGAAGGTGCAGAGAAACTGAATTAGCTGAGGAATTATGTTCCAGAACACAAGAGTCATTATGTGCTTTACCTCACTGCCTCTGCAAACTGTATATATGATCCTAATTCCCAAACTAAGCTGGGCATCCAGAAGCTTGCCAAAATTTACCAACCACTAGGAAACATGTAACTTACTCTGCAGTCAATAGTTAACTGTTGGCAGGAGCACAGCCTTTGGTTTGGAATTGATTTTGCATTTGTTCAAGGATGGCATTCGTGCTGACAAGTGAGACCAGGTAATTCAGATTTATCAGTTCTGACTTGCTGAATAATCATGTCAGAGACATGCTGGATGGCTCCCAGACTGGCACTATGACACTACTTGGAGAAGGTGATAAATAAAAAAATTAGCCCTCTCTATGCTGCATAGGTTAATATTCCAAAATGTTAAATGGCATTATCATAGAATCATGAAATTATTTTGGCTGTAAGGGAACTCAAAGCTTATCCAGTCCCCACCCCCTTCCACTGTCCCAGGCTGCTCCAAGCCCCAATGTCCAACCTGGCCTTGGACACTTCTGGAGATCCAGGGGCAGCCACAGCTTCTCTGGGCACCCTGTGCCAGGGCCTCCACACCCTCATAGGGAATTTCTTCCCAATATACAATATAATTCTCCTCTCTGTCAGGGTGAAGCCATTCCCCCTTGTCCTGTGACTTCAGGCCCTTGGAAATAGTTTCTCTCCATCTTTCTTGTAGCTTCCCTTCAGGATACCAATATCTTCCCAAACCTGTAAAGACTCAAAAACCGATGAAATATCTACTTGAACTACAACAATTGTTAGCCAAGAAACACTGAGGTTTGCATGCCATTAAAGACATGAGGCTTAAATCAGCTTGGAGTAGTCATTACCCTGAGGAGAGAAGGCCTCACATGAAGAACTCCCACCAGTCTCCCAGGCCATTGCTCCCAGAGACAACAAAAGCAAAGTTCATTTCTGACACTGGCATTGTTGGAGATCAGACAGATACAGAAGCTGAGCTGGGTAGCATCGCAGACCTTGTGGCCCTGGTACAGTGAAAGCCGAGG
Source organism: Leptocoma aspasia (assembly GCA_013399835.1). Lineage (NCBI taxonomy): Eukaryota > Metazoa > Chordata > Aves > Passeriformes > Nectariniidae > Leptocoma > Leptocoma aspasia. The sequence goes on from VXAX01005712.1 coordinate 30,717, forward strand.
GAGAGATAAACCCAAGGCAAGAACAGAAGTGAAGACATGATATCTGATCACTCTGACCTTCTAACGCCGACCACTTTGACAAAGGAAGATGCAACAAAGACTTTACTGGTGAAAGAGATAACAAAGGGCATTACTAGCATGAGAAGAATAATCAGAAGATTGTGTTTCTAAAGGGGACTGGGACAAAGGGGTCATGTAATGTGAATGGGGCTGTGGAGACAGAGACTCACACTCCAGAGTTCTTGTGACAAACAGCCTCAAGTTTATTCCTCCAGCTCCTTTTATAGGAGCTCCAGTTACACATGCAATTTGCTGAGGTCTTAGCCCCATCCAGCTCTTTGGCCAATGATACATCTGCATTTAGAACTGAACGACATTGGCTGAGAGTCCCTGTGTGGATTGAATCCAACCTATCCTTGCTCATCCAGGGACTCCAATGCTACAGGGTCAGAGCAGAAAACTTTGTATGAATGTAGTGACCTATAAAAACTGGTAAACTGTGTAATAAACTGGCTTTGCATCGCTGGCATAAGCAGAGTCTGTGTCAATCAGTCCTCACAGTCATGAGAGCCCCTGATTTTGTCTGAAATGACAGTTCATCATCGGTGAACAGTTCATCATCAGTGACATTTATGACCTAGAATGGAGCAGATCCTTCAGCTGTAGCTGGGGGCCGAGAGAACATGGGGAGGAAGGCCATAAACACATCATCTTTGGCTGTGTGCCATCTGGGAGAAGAACAGGACTCTGAAGAGCAGCCAGTGGCTTCCAGGACCTAGGAGAGCATGAGGAGATCCTGGCAGGCAGGATGTTGCATTCTGTTATGCTAAGGAATACTTCACTCAGTCCAGGAAAAACTGTCTGAGCATGTCAGGCCCTGAGGAACATGGTCCAAATTGTGGAAATCATAGAAATTAATCAAGCTCTATGTATATTTCATTCATTTCTTCCATCATTATTGGCGAGGGAGGGGCTGTAATTAACAGACACTCTGTAGAAATATTTACAGAAAGCATATTTACAGAAAACAACTTAAAGGACTAAATTACTGCAATTAATAATTCAGCTGTCATCTCTCTAATGGTTTATGTAATAATTAGCAAAAAATCCGCAAAACATTAATAAGGAATATCCAACTATTTAATTCTCTTTTATTCTTATGGGGACAGAAATGTACACCTTGCTTTCTGAAAATGGATGTACTTCAATCTTGAATTGTTCAAAAACATCTACTTGTAAAACTCTGTTTTCATGAAGGGCTTGGATTTTTTTTAAATTATCAGTTTCAATCTTTTTATATAGGCTAGGAATATCCTTCTACAACAATTTGACTCTGTAGATATTCTCAGTTCAGTCAAAGAAAGAACAGAGATAATTTCTCTCAGGCTCAGCCTGGGAAACTTACAGAAAAGAATTAAAACATTATTATCTTATCTCTTGCGCCTGGTGTTGTGCAGGATGTTTACAAGTAGGTGTTGTTCCCTTCTTCACCAATAGTGTGAGAGGAGTCTCCTAAAGACCAATCAGGTCTTACGTTCACTATGCTTTCTGTAAGAAGTGTGATTTTCTATTAATAAATGCCTTTTATGGCTTCTGAATCATGAAGTAAATATGTCGTCTTCGTCTGTCCCCTATAACACTCATGTACAATTGGTGACCCCTCGTGTAACCAGACACTGGCCTGAACAATTGGTGACCCCTCTATGGGTGTGGACACAGTAGCCTGACTATTGCTGACCTCCGATGTGTGCCTGACCATTGCTGACTCCTCCGAGGGTGCAGACGAACTGGAGTGACTATTGCTGACCCCAGACATGTGTCTGGCACGAACTGGAGATGATCAGGTGAGCCTCCATCAGAGCAAGACGAACGGGAGAAGTCTCTGCAGACCCTGCTGAGGAGCCTGCGAGACGAACCAGAGACGCCTTGGGCTGACCTCTGACGTTAACCAGAGATGCCTCAGGCTGACCTCCAGCATTCCCTGCAAGATGGACACCTTCTGCCCTCCTAAGAGAGAGGTAATTGTGATTTATCTCTGCGTCTTCCTGGAGAAGATTTGTCCCTTTGGGACCACGGGTTTCTAGCCTCAGAGGTGGGATGGGGACAGACCCCCAGCAGAGCAGATTGTCTACCTCCTGGGGTGGACAGCTGCCTGGGGAAAGGTTTTCCTTAAAATGGGGAACCAACTCACTAAAGATGAACAATCGATTCCCTCTGTATGAAGGACTCTACTGCCTCTTATGGGAATCAAAGTCTCGGATGATTTAGTCTGTGATCTGCTATCCTGGGCCAAAAATCAGGGCTTTGCAGTGGATGTGAGTGCTGCCTTTGACCCAGGGACTTGTGAAGAGCTAAGCGATTGTTTATTTGATACAGTTGCCACAGGGGATGCAACTGCAAAACCTTTAGTCACCACCTGGACATGCACTTCTAAAGCCTTTTGGGGCAAGACCCCAAGGAACAGTGAAGTGACAAAGCCAACAAGTATTTCATCTCCGATCGCTTTGGGAACTGTGTCCCGATCGGGCATGACGGAGAGTCCCGTTCCATTTGCTCTGCCGGTGGCTCCGGCTCCAGCTCCCCCTGCACCAAGAGAAACTGTGGGGGTGCCTTTGCCACCGCTGGCAGTTCCGGCATTCCCTGCTCCGCAGGGAGCAGCCGGCACGTTTTTATCTCAGCCAGGGCCGGCACCGACTTTCCCAGCTTTGCACATTGCTTGGCTGTGTCTGCTGACCCCACAGCCAGACGGAGACCAATTCTTTTACAGCCACCCACCTCCGCCGCTGCTGCCGCTGCTCTCCCCCCTCCCTATACTGGGGGAGGGGGAGGGACCAAGCGCCCCGCCTGCTCCAGTTCTCCCTGCACCGAGAGAAACCGCCGCAGCGCCTTTGTTCCCACCGCCGCCGCTGAAGTTCCGCCTCCCCGTGCCGGGGAAGGGGGTGGAACCGTCTCTGCTGCCGGTGACCGACGCAGTGGGACCGAGCGACCCGCCGGTTGCCCCCTCCGCTTCTGCAGCGCAGGTGCAGATGTCAGCGGCGGCACCACCAGTGCTGGCTCTGGTGGCCGCCTTCCCTGCTCCGCCGCCTGCGATCACCACGACCCCGCCCACCGCAAGCAGGCCGGCCGTGCGGTTTGCGGCTCTGCCGCAATCTGAAGCAGCTGCCCCTGCTGCACTGGAAGAGGCTGCCTTCCCCTCTCCGCCGCCTGAGGGGGGCAGACCCAGCCCGTCTCCGGCAGCGGCTCCGCTCTCCGGATCACCACCTGCTTCGGTTTCTGCAACCAGCCCAGCCTCCCCTCCGCTTTCTTCAGACTGTCCCAAGCCACGTGCCTCTGAGACGTGGGCTGGGACAGGGACGAACACCGCCAGCATGTCCTGCACCGGCAGTATGGCCCGACAGTTGTCTGCGGGTCAGCCGTGCTGCAAAATCTGAAACTCAATGTTTTTCTGGGGACCAACATTTTATTGGGACAGACCCTCTCCTGGTCGGGGCTCTGCCGTGACCCAGAGTGCCCTGCCAAGACCCCTCGCATTCCCGGGGCGGGAGCGGCGGGCTCTGACAGAGCTGCGGCTTGTCCCATGCCCACGGGGGTGGGGGAGGGGCGGCAAACCGGAGCACTGGGGAATTGGCTGAGACATCGGCTCTACGGGCGGAAGGCAGAGGTGAGATGAGTGGGGGTGAGTCCCTCGTTTTGTGGCAAGCGTGGGCTGTGCCAAGAACCGCAAATCCAGGGCGAAATTCTTTATTCCTCTGTCTCCCTGTTTTGGTAAGGGGGGTTGGGGGAAGAAAAGAACAGTCCAAACACGCCAAACGTATCTGGCCTCGGTGCGGACATTGCTACAGCTTGCCATGGCCAGGGCCGGGTCCCTTGGGCTGGGTTTCTCAGCCTGCTGATCTTTTCGGAAAAAATCTTGTCTTTGCAGATGGGTCAGAGCACTGGACCGTCACAAGTTAGGCTCGGCCTGGTTGAATTAAAGGCCTTGCCATGGCTTTCCAGCATTTTTCTCAGGTGTCTCTGAATTTGGTCACTCATTCTGCTTATGCAGCAGACACAATCATTTTGAAAACTTTGTGGATGTAATTCAGACCCGAGTTCATTCATCTTACTCAAGTTGTTCATATTAGATCCTGCACATCAGGACATGATTGTGCAGGCAAAAGCCTCGCATGATTCCTTCCACCAAAGTGCACACACTCTGCAAAGCAATTTCAGTGAATGCCAGCTGAGGCTCGTGACATTGTCAGTTCTTGACTGTCATGAACCTGCTGCACCTTACCAGCTGGGATAAACCCCAGAGGCCTAAAGGTTTGCAGCTGTGGCAAACAGATGTTACTCATCTTGCCAAATTTGGCTGACTTAAGTATGTGCATGTGTTTATTTATACTTTCTCTTCTACCAGGTGAGCATCTGCTCACCCTGGGGAAAGGCTGTTGGCAAGGTAGACTGCCAGTCCTTTAAGCACACTAAAGAGGTTTTGTTACTGTATTAGAATTATGAACTGATTTCTTAGAATTTATAGCTACGTCTCTTGCACAAAGGAACAACAAGACTGGATGCTTGTAAAAAGATGGCATTGTAGAGAATTCAGTGGTATATGCTGAAAATCTCTTTGGTCATTCTAAATCAGCCTTTGAGTGAGGTTTTGATTGACAACTGATAAACCTTTTGAACCGTGTTCTCCCTTCTGCAAAGGGTCCTGCATAGGATTACAAACGCAGCTCTTGTTTATTTAATGTAAAAAGGAGGAATTGTGGGTATTCTCGGTTCAGTCAAAGAAAGAACAGAGATAATTTCTCCCAGGCTCAGCCTGGGAAACTTACAGAAAAGAATTAAAACATTATTATCTTATCCCTTGCACCTGGTGTTGTGCAGGATGTTTACAAGTAGGTGTTGTTCCGTTCTTCGCCAGTAGTGTGAGGGGAGTCTCCTAAGGACCAATCAGGTCTTAGGTTCACTATGCTTTTTATGAGTGTGATTTTCTATTAATAAATGCCTTTTATGTCTTCTGAATCATGGAGTCAATCAATATGTCATCTTCGTCTGCCCCCTATATTACTCATGTAACAGACTCTGGGCACACCATCTCAGAGTTGAGAAAATTAAGAATCCTATAAAAACCACAGGTTTTAATAATGCTAACGAAACAGAATTAGCTGATTCTTTCATTAAGTTTTCCTGTGCCTGCTTTAAAACTCAAGATATCTCTCTCTAGCAGTCTATTAATACAGTGTTGCAATCACTGTAAATGTTCATGACCTATCAAATGTGGCATTCAATGTTTAATTAACAGCTCAGGAATAGACATTCTAAGACTCACAAGATAATAGTCACGAACAATTTCATATTCTACCTTATAAGCACAAGACAGAAATGGTTATTGAACATTGTCAACACATTTCTTTCTTATTCAGCTATATAAACAACTGCTCCTTAAGTATCATAAAGAGCAAATTTTGTGTAAAACAGATTTCTTCATAAAATAAGTAAAGAGCTGTGTAAAAGCAATCACCATTTGGATAACTTGTTGTAGTGGTTTGAGTTCGCCAATCTAGAATTTTCCAATTTAGAATGTTTCCTGGCTAATGTACCACTGAGCGTGGTGGGTTCAGTGACTGGCAATTTGCCAGTTCACTCATTTTCATGCTGTGAGATAGCATCAAGAGAAGGCAAACAGGCTCAAACTTTAAGAATGCATAAAGAAAGGAGTTTATTAAGAATAACTAAAAAGAAAAAGAAAATAAAAAACAAACCAAAACAAAACTCTTCATGACACCTCTCCCTCCCACCAAACCATTTGCTTTTCCACCATCAATGCAAAAGAACAAGTCCAAGACATTTCAGTCAGTTTAACACTCATAAATAGTCTGTCCTCATCTTCCTTGGGAAGAGAAGTCCCTTCTGATTCGTCCTGAGGAAAAAAACTCTCCACAAGAAGAAACACAACAGAGTTCCTTGTGGGTCTCCATTGACTTCAC
>VXAX01005712.1:41288-66565 GCA_013399835.1 Leptocoma aspasia
ACCCAGGTTCTGTTGGGAAGGGGTGGGGGGAGGGGGGGGGGGCAGGGTCTACCTAATGTACCCTAACATATTTTAAAAACAAGTCTCTTAATAATAGCAATATGAGATGCCTCAAGCACAGCAAACTGCTGGAGTGTTTCTGTGAGAATAACTGGGACTGCATCTGATTGCAAGCAGCCTTGCTCTGTATAGGTTACAGCTTTGTCCAATAAGGATGTGTCACAAAAGATCCAGTTAGCTGGTCATGTTGTGAGATGTTACCTGTGGGATATTACAGAGAAAAGGCATGAAACCTTCAATATAAGATAACAAACTGCTGATGCTTGCTACCATCTTCAGAATCAGCCATGTGACAACTGTCAGGCCTGCATCTGCATCATGTGCTCTGTCCTCTCTCACAAGAACCACAAGACCATCAGGTTGGATGAGGCTTCCAATGAAGCTCAGGTATCTTTTCCTGGAACTCTGAAAATACTTGAAAATCATGAAATTGCACTGGATGAAGCCATAGGAACCCTGCTAAAACAAGAGAAGGGACTAAAGAATGAGGAGCCAGTGCAGGGACCAGCTACAGAGGTAGCCTGGACAAAGGAGACGCATATGCAGCTAGAGAACAGAAAAGAAAGGTCCTGAAATTACATGTATCCTGTAGGTGATTACACAAACAGGTGGTAAAGAATATGAGAAGCCAGCTATAAATACAGTAATAATATCTTATAAATAATGCTCATCATGAAAATCAGTAAATTCACATCATGCAATCAATATATAAGCGGTAACTGCGTTAGGAAGTTGAGATAACACCTGTCTAAACTGTCATGTACCCATGACAGTAAGAGGAAGCAAAGTAAAAAACTTTAAACAACTTACTATTAATAACAGCCACCATTCTTTGGTGTTACCTATAGAAGATAAAACAGCAGAGATTGTAACAAATAATAGGATCTTAAAGGAAACCAAGGGTTTCTTAACAAGATTTCAAATTAATTTCCATGTAACTCAATATCCCCTCAGTAGAACCAAATGTACACTTAAGAGAACTGAAAATTAACATTATTAATACTGAATATAAATTGATCTTAAATAAAACTGGTATAGAACATGAAATAGCTTAAAATGAAGAACAGTTAAACTTGACTTTGCCCAAACCCAGTAACACACAAACTTGAAAGAAATTGAACTCAATGAAATTAACTCAACAGGACTTAACCTCAACAGAATACCAAAGTAATAAAACATAACAGTACTCAGATCTAAACATAGTGAAACTTAACTTTGCTTAGTCAGCACTATATTTATAGTAAATTAAACATAACAATTAAAAATATCTTTTAAAGTTATAGATACAACAAAATGTAAATTATTCTGACAGTATCAATACAAAAAGACAATGAAAAAATGAGCAAGCCATAAGTGAAATAACAGCTTGATGGTGTATTGGAGTAATTAAAAAGTTGTGACAAGTATGTTAGAATTGTAAGTAATTTAGTTATGAGAAAAGCACACGGTAACTGCAAATTTTATGGAAGTATAAATTTACTAAGACCTTTTAAAGTGCAGTTTTACTGAAAAAAAAAACCAACAATGTGCAATTTGGCAAACTGCTGAGCAACCCAGCAGCTTCTCACAATTGTATCTGGAGTAATTTCAGATGGTAAATTTGTCAGCATTCCTGTTAAAGAAACCAAATTTTATTATGATTCTTGATAGATAATAAGGCACTGCATTTACCACTTTCAATCTCTCCAGCAACTGTAAAACTGTAAAAAATAGTAAATCACTAAGAACAAAAAGTTAACTTTAAAAAAGCATATCAACACGTTTTTAAGGCATTCTAAAAACAGTGAGTCATAGCTCCAACAAACTGAGGTTGGCCCTGGCGCTCCTCCAGCAAGCGCCGAAGTGGGAGTACTGACTCGTGCCCCAGAGAGGGCAGTGAGGCTGCGTGCAGGGGAAGCCAAGCCTCCCAAAGTTTTTCACTCTTTCAAGTGGCACAAATTCTTAGCAATTTAGCTTTTTAATTAAAGAAGTATTTTACAAAGAAAAAGTCACAGATGGGGCTATGTAAGTGTGAATGGACTCCTCCAGGCCATCTTGCTGCCGCCACCATGCAGCTCCGAGACGAGGGAGGGGAGCGGAGGAATGGTGCCATGCTGTGCCAAGAAGAGCTGCGATGCCCCACATCACAGTGGGAGGCCATCCACACAGGGAGGGGAAATGCTTCCATGTCTGCCCTGGGAAACTCTGCAGCCCAGGCAGAGAGTGCTCGGCAGAGCCAAACTGCCCAGCACAGTGCAGGCCCCGCGCAGCAACCCCATGCTGCCACTCTTGCCATGGTGCTCAGATGGCCCACACCGTGCTGGATCAGTGTGGGTCAGGGGGGCTCACCTGGCCCGGGCCACCGCTGCTCCCCTGGGGCTGCGGCATTCCCACTTTCCTTCCAAACACCCACAGTGGGAAAAGAGGAGGGGAAAAAACAACAAAAAACAAACCCCAAAAGCCACATATAGCAAGGGAGAAGAAACACCAAAAACAAATGCAGAAAAAGCCAAGGAAGCACAAAGTGCCCACGGCTCCCACCTCCTGCTCTGGAGCCTGCAAGTTCCGCGGGGTGAGCCGCTGACCAAGGGGCCTGCCCCAGCAAAGCCACTGAGCTCCCCTCCTTTGCGGAGCGGAACCTGGCCACCCACCCATGCCATCTAGAGGAAACTGAGCCACCCAGAATTATTTTTGCAGGCACATGCAACTTGGTTCCATTTCCTTTTCCTAGTTCTTTGTTCCCCAGCACCCCCATATGGCTTGGATTAAAAGGCATCTGAAAGCAGTCTTCTCGCTACAAAAACAGACTCAAAAGTTAATTTTCCCATTGCTTCTGGGCAGAGGGAACAAAAACGGTCATACAGATAAACAGGGTGGTAAATGAAAAGTTTCTGGGAACTGCGGGGGGGCAACCACAGCAGCAGTTATGGCTTCTCCAGCAGATTTTAATTGCTTTAATGAATTTTGCATTAGATACCATGTAGGCAGGGATTTTGCGGCTACCTTGATCTCCCTTATGGCCACTGCCCATAAAACCTGCCCCATTTTGTCCCATCTTTTGACAAAAAAGGCATTTTATACATCTACTTTCACATTATTTTTTTCTACACTATAGCAACAGAGTTTGCAATTCTTTTTATCATATTTTACCGCTTGTTTGACCAATATATAAGCGTCCATACATACACTATTGCTTTTTCCTCAGCTGAAATTCATGACTTTAGCTTCCCCATGTTTTACCTCTTTTAACTGACAGTTCAGACCTTTTCCCCATGACTCATACGCTTCTGCGCATCGCCGCTCCACGTGCCTTTTCCACGTCATGGTCCTATTCTGCAGCGTGCTTTCTCCACCATTCACGATGGCTTCTCCCTGGCTCAAGGGCCATATCTGTGATGCTATGGTTCGGGACCATTCTCTGTGTTCCACAGTTGTCAAGACCACTGTCCGTATGACTTGCTTGGTCATGTCTATGTTCTGCGATTCAGTGATTGCTCGAACACCGACTCAATAGCCATGTTGTGTTCCACAGTTCTCAAGATCACGATCCCCACAACTCGCTTGGCCATGTCTGTATTCTGCGATTCGGTGATCTCTCACCCCCCGGGCCTGCTCCCAGGAGGATGATTTATTGCTATCCTCCTAAAGCTGACTTTCTTCTTTTCACATTTCTTCTGCGAATGGGCTGAGGCCATGCATCCTGGTGCTACTTTGTACATTCAACGCTAAGTCCCGTCTCAGTCCCCTCTTGCAGAAGGCTGTCGTTTGTGATTACGTCAGGGTCACCAGATGTTGCAGCAATAAAGCAGACAGGACTAAGTTTCTTCATGCAGAATAGCCAATTCTTTATTCACAAAGCTCATATTTATAGGAAATATCAGAAGGCTCTGTCTTAGATCTAATTGGCTAACAATACACAGATACTCAGTTTATTGGTCAGTAAGGGGCTAGAGTGTACATCTGTCAAATCTCTGTATTTTTGATTAGCTTATGTATTTTTGTTCACTGGTTCTCATGGGATAGATTTATTGTTTCTGCAGGTGCAACTTACTTTTCTCTCCAAGAATAGGTTGTTATGCAAACAAATTCTCATTCTCAAGATTTCTTCACATGGGAACTTAGCTGGCTGCACTTAGAAGAAGTAACAGGCCAGCTGGTAATTCAGCAGAGCAAAGCCTGATTTCATAAGGCTTTTCTTTTATAATATCTTTACCTGTATGTAACATTTAAATACATTAGTACAGCTTTAAACTGTGATAGAATATTCACTTCATAATTGAAATAATCTCCTGGAACAGGCAAAAATCCCAGTCTAAAATTAATTTATGAGGACTGCTAACTTCTGCATGCAGTTTATAGGTGAGGTTCTGCTTTTCCCTTCTCCAGGTGAGTGCTTGGATCCATGTCCAGCCCCACTTGAGGACTTAAGTGCTTATCTTAAAACCGATACTGAAGCATAAGATACATTCCTCAAATGTACTGAACCACCACCATATTCTTACCACTCATACCTGTAATGCTTCTGCAAAGACTAAACAAAATAATTTCTGAGTTTAATGATTCTGAAATAGTATCAGTGAGGCAGAGTGCTTCAAATGTCCATTAGCATCCACTGCTCAGACTACCAAAAGGAAGAAAAACAACAACATAAAATAGATGGCTCTGAAGCATCAACAACAGCATGAAACTCTCTGTAAATCTCCAGAGCAGCTGGAAATAGGGAATCCACAACACACAGTATTCCCTCCCTTTGCAAAATACAGTATTCCTTCCTTCACAATGCCCCTCCATAGGACCTGGGACATAGGTGAGACCATGTTTGATGGTGAGGCAGAGGCAAAGGGAGAACAACTGTTCAGAGAAGCTTTTAGTTTCTTTTCATATAGGTTTGAAGCTGTTGTTTCATTAAAAGAAGCTGGAAAAAAGCCATAGCTTTTGACACTTCCACTGGAGCCTTGCTGTCCTACATACTCTCATTGGAAAGGGACAATTCCTCAGGAACTGGAATGCCAGGAAAAAGGGAAACGGCTTCCCACTGCCAGAGGGCAGGGTTAGATGAGATACTGGGAAGGAATTGTTCCCTGGGAGGGTGGGGAAGCAAGGCCAGGTTGGACGCTGGGGCATGGAGCAGCCTGGGACAATGGAAGGTGTCCCTGCCCATGGCACAGGTGACACTGGGTGGGCTTTAAGGCTCCATCCAACTCAAACCATTCTTTGATTCTATAAGTTCCATGTGCATGATCACAGTCAACTCCTGTCCCTTAAACTCAGCTGTGCTTCAGTGACAGTAACTCATGTTGCCACTTGGTACAGAAATGGGACATTTCCAGGTTCTTTGCTGTTAAATTTGCTCCATGCACTTCTTCACCAGTCCCTGATTTTCTGACATTTAAAATGCAGTGTGAGACATCACTTCTTGGTTAAGCATTTGTGTGATGTTATGGCTACTCTTAATTATTTATTGTGGTTGTTTCAGATGATGCAAGGTCTAGGAATGCTTATCCTGCCTATTGTCAGTTTGATGTTTGCTGTTTAAGTATTTTCCCCAGGAGCACTCTGATGACATTAGGAAGGGAACATAAACCAGCAAACAAGTTTATTGGTATTACCAATAAAATGAGATGGAGGCTTGTGCAGACTTGCCTTGGATCCAGATGCTGAGCCAAGCGGCTGCTGCTGAGGGGTTTACTTCAGAGGAACCACTGGTCAGCAAGATGTTGCAGGCTGCGTGGCCAGGCACGTGGCAACAAGTCCAGGCTGGTCTGGGGCCCCGGGAAGCGGAGGGATGGAGCTGCCCCTTTGCCAAGGGTCCACTCCTCAGGTACCTCAGTTGAGAGTCCCTTAGACTGTAGTGAAGAAGGAGCCGGTCCGGGAGAGGTTTTTTCAGACTTTATTCCAGTTCTATGCAGTAACTGCCCACCAGCCTCTCCCTCTGATGTCCTGCCGGCTGTCCCTTGACCATGCAGTCACCTAGCTTTTATCCTGGGTGAAGGGGCATGGGATGGAGCAGGTAGCCCACCAACCAGGTGAGGAGAAGGGTGAGTTTCAGGGGAAGATTGACACCTGGGTGGCCCAATCCTTATAGCAGCATTATTTGAAATTGGCCATTCACACAATGTCTTCCAAGATAAGGGGAAAAATAGACAGCCAGGGCTCTGAAGATAAACCTGGTATCTAGGTGGGGAGAAGGGGATAGGGTTTAACACAGGGGAAAAACAAGGGGGAACCAGGATTTTGGGAATAAACCCCCAAAAACACATTGCTACACAAGCTACAGAAAACTATGATAAATGTGATGCATTTGCTCACACAAAAAAAAAACCCTGTGGTTTGTTTGTTTGTTTGTTTGTTTGTTTTTAAATTCTTCTAAATTGAATTATTTTTCTTCTCATATGAAAGTCAACCTCTTTAACAGCACAGAGCAATTAAGGTGAGAAAAGTTCTGCTTTGCCTTGTACCCCACAGTTCTTTTTATTGAGTCACCACTAACCCACACTGCTATACCAAGAGGTTTATTTGATATGTTTCTCATTAAAAAGATGATTCACATGGCCATGCTTAGTTTGAGATCTAACAGAGACATAACCAGAGGTGGTCTGGCTGTGATTAAGGCAGTGCTGAAAGAACTGCATTAATGAAAGTACAACTTTATTCAATACAGGAACAATCAGGAAAGAAAAATGCAAGAAAAGTAAACATACAACAGGACTCACTAAACACTCTTCAGGCATGAGATGGAGAGCATTTGATATCAGCACTAAAACATGCTGACATTTAATTCTTTCCTGCTCTTCCCAGTAATTTTTGAGAACACTCTCCGCAATGTGTCACTGGATTTGTCTTTCATAGCAACAATAAACAAACAAAAAACATTAGTCTTAATGGGAACAATAGAATGATGGCATTGTCTCTGACACTGCCTAATCTGTATAATGGCAAATTGAATGCATTTAGTTCCTACCTATTGTTTTAGGTGACAGGTGCCAACCCCCACTCCCATTTGAAAGTGTCGTTCCAAAGGCACAGAATATGAAATTTCATATTCCTGCAGCTTCACAAAAAAAAAATAATTTGGAGAGAGATAATTCCCTTAGCTGCTATTGTTTTTGCCAAAGGTCTCCCTAATTCTGTGCTAGATCATTGCTCTTGATTTAGCAATGCCACGTTGCTCAGTGCAGAACTGGGGGACAGGAAAGCAGTCAGGCTTTAGACATCTTAGTTCTGCAGGAGGAAGGACAGCAAGGACAAGGACTGCATACAATGGGGAGGCTACCACTGTATTTAGATGTCTTTGAGGCAAGTTATCAACAAAAAGGACTCTTAGACACCCAGAAATGGCTGGAAGACTTTACATTACATGGCCAGTTCACGATACCAAATCACAAAAATTGAAATGTAGGTAACCATTATTTATGGTATCTATCCCTCATCAGAACTAACTGTGTTATTCTCTGCTGATTTTTAGTATAAAACTTGGTTAGAGAGCTGGATGCAATAAATAAATGAAACAAGAGAAATATTCCAGGTACTACTAGAATAGATAATTATGTGATATGTTTGTTTATTTAGATATGGATTAAATAATCTAGAAGCATTGCTATTCACTAGAAAGCAGTTACTCAATGCCAATAAAGAAGCATGAATTAAAACATTGAGGTTGAAGACACCACTGAAGTACAAAGTTGGAAAGATTGCTGATTCTGGAAATTTAGGTTATTTTCTCATTTTAGGTGAGTGCAGCTTTCAATTAATTTCTCAGTATCATCACTGACTTTCTTAAGGGTATGAAAAATATATGTGTGTCACATTATGTGTGGAACTAAACTTTAAAACAAAAAAAAAAATTACACGTAGGAAACCAACCTTTAGACTGAAAAATGAGAGCTCTTTCTTTTTGCAGGGACTGGAAACTACACTGAAGACAAGGTATGGTAACTAAGGGCACAGAGCCACAACCTAATTGAAATGCAAATGGGCTGCAGAGTGCCAGGAAATATTTGGCTTACTGTAAGAAAACTAACCATGAGCATTCAATTTCCTTTGTACAAGAAATATCATCACTAATATCACAGTGTAGTTTATTTGTAATAAGTGATCGATTAGGGAAATTTCCAAATTCATTAACAAAAATTAGAGAGTGTTTAAAGGGACCAGTAAAAAAACCTACAGATCTATGCTTCTAATTAAGTCTTAGTACAGCGGGATCCTTTCCTCCCTGTTCTTATGGAAAACTGACTAAAGTATGCAACTAATGTACTCTGATTTCCATATCATGCTGCTTCTTAGATATGTCAGAAACCTTTCACAATTTGAATTCTGAAATATTAAGACTTTTTAGTTTTCCAGAAGTTTTTTAAGCATTTACAAATCTTGCAAGAATGTGAGTTCCTGTGAGGACTGGGCAAGGACTCTGAGCTTGTCCAGTCTGCAGAGAAGGAGACAGAGGAGGGGGTGACCTCACTGCTCTCTGCAGCTTTCTGAGGCAGACATGAGGAGGGGAGTGCTGAGAAAATTTGGAAAAATTCTATTCTTTTATATATCACAGCAAGAAAGCTTAGACATAATTTTGTGAGCATGACTTCTTGATTTATTTCTTCACAAGGCCTCTCTAGAGGCTGGAAAACCTTGTCTCAAGTCACATCATTTTAAAATTCCAGTGCTCCTTACACATACATTAGAACAGGTAAGCAGCAGGAGGATAACACCATCTGCTTTTCCCACCACTTTCTGGGGGCTTAAGAAAAAGTCTTCAGAAGAATAAGGAACACTTGAGTCAAATACCAAGAGAGCAGGAAATAAAGGATTTGAGCAGAAGGAACGGTGATACAGGGGGACGGACTGGCAGATTATGAAGCCCAGATTCATAGAAACCTCTAAGAAGAGTTTAGGCAAGCACCTGCTGGAAATATTGGTATAGCTGTAACTAGAAATCTTGCCAGCCCTCTGCTGAGGGAGAGGCGTGTCTGCATGGAAGCTTTTCTGCCTCTGTTTAGATAGCACATGGTTGTGGTACACATACTCCCTTATCCCACCCCAGCATTATTGCTGCTGTGTTAATAAGCACTTGGAGACCCATATTGCAGCAACTTTCAAAATGAAAATAACACATTGCTTGGTGACATAAGATATAGTCCAGCTGCAGTATCCAAAGTGCCTCATATTCTCTCTGTAATCTGGATCTCTCTGAGATCCAAATCCTTGCATGTCTTTCTGCAGTGTGATGACCTTGGGGGCTACATTAAATCCATACAATCTTTAGGCATTGCCCAGGGCCTTTAGCACTACAAAATAAGGCCAATGAGAAAGGTACCCATTCTCAGACAGTTTCTCTCTACTTGACAAAGGACCTCTACAGGGGTGCAGCTGTTGATCAGTCTCCCAGGCACTGAGGTATTTGCAGCCTTTAAAGCTCCACAGACATTTCAGAAGAGCAGTTCAGACCTCTCAGATTTTAGATCTCTTCAATCATAGGATTAAAACATCACCATAATAACTGTGTTCTTTCTTTACAACATCATCTGGCCTGTGCTGCCTGAAGCCAAAGCAGGAGGGTAAAATGACACAACCCCCTGTTCTGTTCTTCCTAGGGTCTAGAGGAGCATTTTCTTATCTCACTCTCCCACTGGGAAGAGTGCAGTGATGGGCCAGCCCAACAGTCCAGCTCAGTGCTCTGCCTCCAGCAGCAGTAAAAGATGTTTCTGGAAATCAGAAAAGCTTAGCTACTTTCTGCAATCCATTGGTTTCTGTCCTCCCACAGGCACTGAGTAAGGAAAAGGTACATCTCTGCCCTTCTTTTTTAGGGTTTGTGAAGATATTGTGCACAGATTTGTCTTGTATTAAACCTGTTGACACACTCTGCCTTGACCATCTCCTGGGGGAAGGAAATCCAGGAATTCATTGGCTGCAGTGTAAAGAAGTTCTGCCTCTTTCCAGAGACCACCTTCTCTGACCCCTTTAGTCAGTGACACACCAAGGGTCTGTCCAACTGGCTGTCCAGACAGATAGGTCTGTATATATTTATATGTTTATATTTATATCTATATAAGCTCTGTTAGAGGGCTGCCATTCCCAGGTATGCACTGTGGAGTTGATCTGCACAGGCACAATTCCCATTTTTAAACATCCAGAGCAGAACAAAGTGCTGGATAACGGTATCAGTATTTCCTACAGCTCAGGAAAAATTTGCAGAGGAACGAGAAAGGAAATGCCTCAGCCTACAAGAACAAGTCCACACAGATCTCTTAATTCTAATGATCAAGCAAAAAAAAAAAAAAAAAGAAAAAAAAAAAAAGAGCTGGTACAAAATATTTACTGAAAAGAAGAATGTGTAGAAGGAACATCCCATTCCTTAAATTAATTCCTTTAATTCTCAAGCAATGTCTTAGAGTGTTCAGTGGATTTCTAGTCAGATTTTATATTTGAGAATGTGTTGCAAAAATTCTTCATGATTCTGTTAACAGGTAACCATAATGTTTATGATGAAACAAGCAATACTTACTCTTCTCTTAGAATTCTCCTGAAATTTTACTATCATTATTTTGGATGTTTTATACTAATTTTCTGACTTTCCTGAAGGATCAAAGTTTGTTACCATTATATTGTAACATAATTATACCTGACTTAATAGGCACCAAATTAATTTTCTATTATCTTAATGTATCTGCTTTAAAATTATCATATTCAACTCATATTAAGGACACTAAAAAAAGAACATCCTCAAACAAAGGTGAGAAGTGCTTGAAGGGAAGAAAACCTTGCATTTTCAGCTAGTGAAGGACTAGGTGTGGAAATAGTCAATTACTTTCTGTTGAAATTGTGTTTCACCTTTAAAGAATAAAACAGCTTTTCTTAAAATTGTATATAGGCTTGGGATACAACATATGTGTGCTTGTTAAATAACAACTCCATTAAATCTATCTTTCAATAGAAAAAAGAGATCTCTTGTAAATATAGAGTGCAATCTAATTTATTTTGACAAAAATAAATTCTACGCTCAGTAAAAGTAATATGAAGTAATATGAAGTAAAAGTAATATGAAGTAGCTGAAAATATTGGATTTTTTAGTTCATTGCTATTTTGTACACAAGTTTCATGCAACTACTCATGTAAGAATGCAGAGGAACAAGAGAATGAGAGAAATAAACAGAACTATCTCATATATATATATATAGATATTTCTATAAAACATACCTTAGAAGTTTTAGAATAAAACTAAACAAAGACTGCCTTTTTCCTATCTAAATACCTATTTCTATTGTACTAAAATCCTGTATCTGTTCTGAACACTGTGTCTTTAATAGACTGGTTTTTGTAAACACTTCTGAACTCATTTAATTTCAGAGAAACACTACTATTACAAGGATAAAATTGTTTATAAAATCAAAGACTTTGCAGCAGTGAAGGCAATATTTTGGAGATGTTTCCAAGTACAGCCTTGTTATGAAGTTCAAGAAAAGCCATGTCGGGGCCTGATAACACTTGGCAATAAATGCCAATCCAGCTGTTCCAAACACAAGGATCATTGGGTGTCCCAATCACCCTCAGCCATGAAACAGGAGGGCTGGGCCTTCCTGGGTTCTGAATTTTGAGCTGCTGAGGTCCTGAAATCTCAATCTTTTCTTGAGGAAAACATTTTCAATTGTTTTCTCTGGTTATTTCTGCAGGAAGTATACTTTGGGATGAGGAAAGGCAGTGTTTTGGTACTGCAGAATGTCCAGGGGCAATCACTGAGCAAAACCTTCCCTGTACTGAACAAAATCTGAACAGTGGGAAGAGTACAATCCCTTCTTAATCAATATATCTGGACGGATGGCCAACCCCAGCAAGGGCTGTGTGGGAGGAGGGAGAACCAAGACCAGAACTGAAGCTTAGCAGAAATCATTCACTAAGCGAGTCTCATGTGAGAGCTTTTCTCTGCTCTACCAATCATTCTGTTAACTTTGGAATGTTTCTGAGAGAGGATCTGACAGACTTTTTCTGTAGGTGTAAAAACATGCAAGTTTCCACTCTTCCAAATCCCTCCCGATGATAATCAAACTCTCCAAGTGGGGCCCTTAAATATTCCAACCAACCAACCAGGCAAACCAAACAAGTTTACTGGAATGCCATCTGTAAGCAAATTTTTGGAGTTTGAGCTCTTGCTTCAGTCAGGCACTGATCATTTGATAGCAGAGTTGTGTTTTCACAGCTGTAGGGCTGCCCATTAAAGCAAACAGCCTCCTGTTAACATGAAAATGTATGTATTGAGTCTGTAATGGGTGACACAATATAAATTGACATCTATAACCTACAGTACTTCAAAGAAGTGCAGCACAAAGCATGTTGACAGGTCTAATAATCATAAGTGACAGATGGTTGCAGGGTTTCATATGCTTAACAACTGAGTGGAGCAGCAGCATTTATCTTGGATTAAACTGTTGCAGTTTGGAATTACCTTTAATTACAGGGGAAGGTAGATCATTAAAAAGGAATGTATTTCACTGGGTCATTCCCCTTTTCCAGTTCTCATATGTATGATGTGTTTTAAGAAAGCTTATCAGACTGGTCCTGTGAGGGGACAAGGGTCAGAGAAGCACAGCCTTACTTTAGACTGATATAATTGACAAATACATCATATCACAGATTGAGAATTTTTCAGAAGAGTCAAAATTCCAGGCCTCAGCATTTATCATGACAGTCAAAGGCAGAAGATTGGGGTCTACACCAATTATGTAGGAATGTGCACATATGCAAATGTGAGGAAAATTTCAGGGTTGCAGAGTTCTACTGATGTAATTCCAGTAAAAAAAAAAAGAAACAGAGGAGTCAACAATTCTCTGCATTTTAGCATGCAAATGGTGGCTTTTGCTACAGTGGCTGAGGGAAGGAAATTTCTATAGACAATCACATTATAAAACGCTTTTCTCATAACTACCTTGTGTATAGTGACATGCCTAGCTTAGTCCTGGCAGACTCTGGTCTAGTTGGTTTTGTTTTATTTTGCTGATACCCAAATCAGCTCCATAGGAATGGAGTCATGTTGACACCTTTACCATGCCATTACTCTTAAAAAAAAAAACCCTTTGTAATTAACAGTCACTTTTCTCTGCTTCCCAGAATGTTTTCTAAGATCAAGAAAATCCCATCCTATTCAGTCTTCTCTACAGATTTTTTTGATGATTGCTTTCTCTTTATGACATAAATTAATCAGTTCCAATAGTAAAGATCATAGCAGTATCTACAAAAAAAAAAAAAAAAAGAAAGAAGATAATTGAATTTATGATGTAAGATTTTTGGAGAAAGTTAATTTTTGGCATCTCAGTGGGGGCTCGTGAGGGAGTTTTATAACATTTTAAATAATTAATACTTATTAATAGAGTGCATTAAATATCTTTTGTGTACACCAATGCTTTCACATGAATTTAGCTCATCTTTTACAGTGTTTTAAGCTACTTATTTTTCCTCCATAAAATGTGAAATACTTTAGGAATCTTTTTTTTTTTTTTTTTTGGTAATATGCTGTCCTTTATACTCCAGAATAGCATCAAATACTTTGGAGACATTTTTATATCCCATTTAAGTGAAAATGTCACACTGGAAAAATAAGCTTTTATAATTTGGGAAAGCCAAATTTTGTGACCCTTACATAAATAAAACTTAATGATACTGATTAAATGTGAGGCTCTACTCATTCTTATGGCCTACCCTGGTCACAGAAGTCCAACTTTTGCTTCCTTTTATAATATACAATCTCCTCAAACCCAGAGAAATCAGCAGGTTTTGCTACTGGTGGAATGGCCTGAGATCACCCAACTGGAGTACGGAAATCCTGTACTTGAAGCTGAATCTGTTTGGTGTCTCAAAGTTACTAAAATTTACTTACTTATGATTTGCCAGAGCCTTGACCCACTCTGTGGGTATTTGAATAAACTGTAGTTACATGTTCAGTTTATTCCTGGCCAGAAAGATCTTTTAAAGTACTTGCGTACATTATTGCATAAAACCACCTAATAACTGTTTTCTTTCACACCAGGAAAAATAAAATGACAGCAAACACTCATTTTGTTTTTCTGGGTGATAATTATAGTAGAACTTGGAAGTAATCTAATTTTTCTAGTTTTCAGATGTGTTTATTATAATTTACAAGACATGCATGGAGTATTTCAGCTGTCAGATTCATTTTTGTCACTGATAAAATTATTGGATGCAAAAAATGTCCATATTTCCTTAAAACTACAGATCTCTGTTTATAAAAACTGCATTATTATTCCTCATGCTTTTAAAACTCAGAGATTAATGTATTAAAGGCTCAAAGGCCACACATGTGGGTACTCTCAACATCAAGGTCTCTCCTCTTTTCTTCAGTTTTCCCTAAGGATACACAGGGTCTTTTCCGAGTTGCTTGTATTTCCGTATTTCTCATATTTCAAAATACATCTCTGTCCCACTTTCCTTTTTTTGTACCAAACTATGCCTGTATTAACATCTCTTTGTTTATTAATTAAAACGCCCCATTAGGAGAATATGAAAGAAAAAATAACATCTGCAAAGTCTGTGTAGCCACATTCAAGTCAGAAAAAATATCACTCAGCCACAGAAAAAATTAGGTTGAAAGTGACCTCATGATGTCTGTAGTCCGACCTCTTGCTCTAAGCAAGAACTAACCTCAAAGTTAGATCAGGCTCTTCAGGACTTTGTCCCATCAAGCTCTGAAAATCCCTACAGATGGGGACACAGCATCTTCCTGGGCAATCTGTTCTGGTGGTTAACCACTCCTGTGACAGATTTTTCTTACAGCCAACTGCAACGTCCCTGAGCTTTTTCATCCTCTGTGCTTCTTTCAAAGAAGGAAGCCACAGATGAGGCAACAGGAAACTAGGAAACAATTTCAGGATATTTCACCCAAAAATGAAACACTGAAAAGACTCTTTAGAAACACTTCCTGAAGTCAAAATCTATAAAGTGGCATGAGCTGTTTCAAATTAATTTAATCACAGAATCATGGAACGGCTTGGGTTCAAAGGCACCTTAAATCCCATCCAGTGCCACCCTCTGCCATGGGGAGAGACACCTTCCACTGTCCCAGGCTGCTCCAAGCCCCAATGTCCAACCTGGCCTTGGGCACTGCCAGGGATCCAGGGGCAGCCACAGCTGCTCTGGGCACCCTGTGCCAGGGCCTGCCCACCCTCCCAAAGAACAATTCCTTCCCAATATCCCATCTAACCCTACCCTCTTGCAGAGAGTGTCACTCCCTGTGTCCTGTCCTTTCATCCCTTGTCAATTGTCTCTCTCCATCTTTCCTGTAGCTCCCTCTGGAAGGAGAGAAGTGCATTTCCTGTAGGACCAAGGACTGAGGTCAGTCAGGTGTATCCGAGATTTAAAATACCAGTTAGGTGTTGAAAGACAGAGATCTTCAGAATTGACATAAGAAGTGAAAAACAAAGATAAAGCTTCAGCTCCTGTGACTAAGAGAAAAAACAGAGCAGCATTTAGTAAGAGGTTTTCAGACTTTCATGAATATGTGGTGTGAGTGCTTAGGGTCTACTCACCAGCATGCCAATTTTCCTTAATACAACCTCCCTTTAGATTTTATGTCAAGATAAAGGGATCTTTCCCTTGCATACTTCTTTTCTTGCTACACTCAAGTTCATACCTTTATCAAAACTTTCTTTTCAAAAACACAAGTGACAGAATTCAGACTTTGTTCAGCTGTGTCACCAACTTCCAATTGGACAAATATTTAATTCACTGCTTCTATTTTTAAAAAATCCTGCTGAATAATTTGAGTGACTAGATGCTGAGCAGACCATTTTTTTAAAATAACATTTTTCAAGTGGTATCATTAGAAAGAGAATAATTCCTATAAGGTATCACACATAAACTCATCTTTTTTTTTTTTTTTCAACTTCCAGAAAATTCATGAAAGACATTGTTCAGAAAATGAGTGTATACATAATACTCTGCTTATGAATATAAAGCAGAAAACCACTGAGCAAATGCTGTGTCTCAGGATGATTTCTTCATTTCCCTGTGATTTTATGCAGCTTCAAAAATAGTGTAAAAACAGGAAATGTGTGTTTCTTAACTTACGGAAAAGATGTCTTAACTTTCATCTTGATATGAAAAGGACAATTTTTAGAGTAAAAAAACCATTCCCTGGAACAATGTCCCCAGGGAGGTGGCAGAGTCCCCATCACTGGAGGTTTTAAAGATATGATGGGATGGTGGTATAGATAAACTCCTTTTCCCATGAAAGTCTGAACACAACGATCTTTCAAGGTCCATCCCAAACATCCAGCCTGAGCTGTTTTAGGCTTCTAGGAATTATCACAGCCAATTTCACCTGCTCCCCTCTTTTGCCACAGCCACCTTCAGAGGCCACCTTCAGGCCACTTCAGAGTAACAGGCATTTGGGTCCTTAAGTCTTAATTACTCCTTAAGGCTTAATTATAGCCTTCAAAAGACTAAGAAACACATGACAACCAGAAAGATAAAAGAATCACCTGAACTTTTTGTCTGCATTTTGGCCATTTCTTGTGGCTTTCTTAAAGATATAAACAAATGAGACGGTATCTCTCTGTGGCTATGCTCACACAGCCGGAGAGAAATTTTAGATACAAGTAAGTCTCCGAAGAAAAGAATGTAAACTCTAAGTTATCTAAGTTATGTTTTGAGACAATGTCCTTGAGTTGCGTTAATGCTGAAACTACCAGTGGAGTCAGGTAAATTACCATAAGACCAATCAGCTTAACGGCAACAAAGTATGGTATAAAAACTGCGTGTTCAAAATAAAGACTCTCTCTTATTGCCGCAACTGAGTTAGAGCGAGTTTCTGCCTCTCTCTCTAGCTTGACTGCAACATCTCTCCCTTCAGGTACAAGGGATATGTGTAAGACCTCTGTGCATAATTTTTAAAATTAAAAACAGCACCAAATTCTTCATTTTACAGAGGAGGTGTGCTCTGAACTTTAGATAACTGTCTCAGGATTCTGGTTATGTACTGGTTATAAATAATGGCACTGATGGATCAACTGATCTCAACAGACATGGAATTGTTAAAAATTGCCGGACATCCCAAGGAAAGAGAAATGTCTGGAATGGTGGAGAAGAAACAAAGGGAAACAAAGCCAGACTGAAACAAGTAAGCTTGGAAAAGCGGGCACTTAATATGTGTTTTGAAAGCGTGAAAGATGCAAAGCAATGAAATGAAGATTCTTGTAAAATCATACCAGATTTTGTCCCTCCTTTCTGTCAGTGTTACTCAGAAGTGTGGTTTTTCTCTCTGAATTTGTTGCAATATTTTGCTAAAAGAAAACTTAAACCCAGGCTGACATAATAACGTAGGCCCTATCATCAGTTGTGCCGCATCTTGGCACGACTGATCTTAGGATCTGACTCTATGGGGAAAACAGCCCTATCTCCAGCCCCATGTTTAGAACTTGCCAAGGAAGGGAGTAAAATAATGCAACAGAAACTCCCTGAGGAACAGGAGGGTTCCTCCTTCCCTGCTTTAAGGCACAGCTCAATTCACAGCCTGGCTACATAAATTACAGGCTCATTCCTAGAGAAGTCAACAAGGGGAGAAGACAGGAGCCATCTATCTGTGAAATGTAAAATACCAATGGAAAGTACATAAGGCTTTTTTACATAGACTACACACCATTAACCTACTCTCCTCCATATTAGTTTATCATGCTAAACTCAGCTGCTGCCTTTTCTCAAATGTTTTTGTTTGCTGTTGCTTTCTTGAAAGAGGGGTAAAATACCAGGTTATCTAATCACCATGGAAAAAAGCTGCTTTTAAGGAAGTCAAAAATCTGAATGCTGCCCTCATAATTCATGTGATGCAAAAGGCATTATAATTACAATACCTCATTCCTTTGACAAAGATTATAGCAAGGACAGAAAACGCCCAGAGATTAATCCACATTATGACACCATTTTTAATCGGTGGGAAATGCCAAAAATATGATCCATTACCTTTGCAATTCAAAATCTGTAATATCATGGACCAGTTTGAACTACTTAGATCTGGCATTCCTGCCCAGGAGCTCGCCACTCATCAGACTTTTTAAAACATATTGCACATCACCCTGCACAGATTAGAAATTAGATATGCATAATTTTTATTGTATTTTAGAGTGAGAACAAGAGGATTTTCCATCTTCATTGCTTTTGAAATATCTTTCATTTGAACAAAAGCATAACATCCCAGTGTCCCCTAGTGGGCTCGTGAATTCCGAAGTAACATGTTCATTTCATACTTGTCTGTGCCCATCAGCATCAACGCCTTCAGAAAGATTGTGCTGGGCTATTGCAGGAATTTGAACCTTTTTTCCACTTTAAAAACAGACCAAGGCCAGGACTGATAAATTGTTGTGAAGAAATAGTTAATTCAGAGAAGGCAAAACCAGATACAATTACCTGGGGTATCCGATGGGACAGGAAGAGAGAACAGATTTGAACAACTACTTCTGTTTTCTCCTCTGTGCTGTGTAGGGCGATCTTGGGAAGGTTATTTCATGTACATGGGCTTCAGTTTTGCTTGGAGATAAAGATATTGAGAGATTCTTATTAGATCATCTCCTCAAGGAAGCACTGCGCCGTAGCTGTACTGTTGTTTCAGTATTAGGTGCTGGTTAAAGAGCAGTTGCCATATTTTTTCAAGTATGTGTCAATCACCTTCCTTCTCACTTGAATTACCAGTAAGAGGTTTGGAGGGATCACAGGAAAGCAGCCTAATGAAATGTTTAAATGAAAGACGACTGAAAGAGGGATCCATCTCAAAACTCACTTTTCTTTTAAATTAACCTAGTCCTTGTGAATTTGAGGAATTCAGAAGTCATTTCTGGATTAAGGAGGGTACTTTGAACTCCTTCCTGGGCTTCCAAGTGCATTGGAACCCTCAAATTCTTTTAAGAAAAGGTTTTCTGCGGGGTTTTTTGGTGGTCATCCGGCATAGCTGGGATCCTTCCTCCTGAGCCCTTTTGGAGGAGGTTCCCTTGTGAGTTCTTGGCAAGGATGAAGAACGAGCAAGACTCTGAGTTTTCTCTGTCTTCGGACTTTGTTTATTTTTCTGTTATCAGAAGTCTAATGCACTAGACTTAGCACATCAGAAAGCAAGGCACAAAATGGAGTAAAATTGAGTGCAAACACCCAAAATCAAGGCCTTTTAAAGCTAATCGGTCCAATTACTTTCTAACATGTATTTGTTTTTACTTTTCTACCAATAACTTCTACTAATCTACACACGTAACACCTATGTTGCTGCTTTCTCTAACCAATGACTTCTTGCCACCAGTACTACAGAAAATGGAGTAGAAGAACAAGAAGGAGATGAGACAACACCCAAAATCCTCCATCTTGTCCCCTATTCACTCTCATATGAAAATCCTAAAACCCTAAATTTTTCGCCCTGTGACAAACTAATACTACTACTGCTATCTAGTTCACACCTGTATGCTCCAACGCATCCCAAATCCTTGGCAATTTTTTCCCAGGGACAGAGGTTAAAAGCAGTGCTCTGCTGAGGGTCAGGGCTTCCTAAAACAGGCAAAGAAACATTCTCTGTACCCTGGATTCCAACAGTTTTCAGTTATATTCTAGTTTCACTAGCACAAAATGGGCAAAAGGAGTAACAATCATTGTCGCAGTGCCTGAGTCTTGTTCAGCCCGGCCAGCCCTCTCACTGCGGCTCCACGGCAAGAGTGGGCCGCCCCCGGGTAGCCAGGGGATGGCAAAGCACAGTCAAGCCCGGGGTGCAGCTTCAGAGCAGTGAACGCTCTGCTACCACGACTAGGACAGAGGCAAAGGATCAGGGAGAGGTCTCTGGTGTGGCTTTCCAGGTGCAGTTTATTTCCTCGAAGGGGTCAGGGTCCAAAGACAAAGACTAAGACAATGCAGCAACTTATATCCAGGGGTGGAGACAAAAGAGAGATAAGTTTCTAACTAATGAGGGAGAACTAAGGGAGGAGCAGGAGGCGGGAATACGTAACACTTTTTCCCAATGAGGGGTACAAGGGGAGGAGAGCACAACTTAGCAACCAACAGAATCCTAGGGGATTACATAATTGATAGAGAAGGATCTAGAAGGACGGGCTGGGTTTACAGGGAGACTGGGTAGGGCTACAGGGATTGACAGGGAAGGGACTGGAAGAAGGGGACAGGAAACTCCATATTGGGAAGGCTCAGGGGAGGATACCACTCAGGGATAAACCAATTGGGAACATACATGGGGGTACATTTGGGGAACCCATATGATATAGGGAGGGGGGTAACCAGATAAGCAATTTCGGGTAATTAATCAACATAACACACCACAACAAATCATCTTCACAACTTAAAAGTAGCACAAATACTCACTTGTGCCTGGATGCCTTTTACTTTTGGCATCCAGGCACAAGTACTAAAGCTGCAGTCTCCCTACCACTGGGTGAAGAGCTGGAGCCACAGTGTCACAGATGGGTATTGAGATTCAGGAGATTCAGGGTGTGGCTTTTGAGGAAATTCAGCATTATTTTCACTCAAAATCAAACACAGTTTGGGGGCTGGGACAGCACAGCCTTTAGTAGGATTTGCCTTAACAATAAAACCCAAAAACTCAATGTGCCCCGGCTGTGTGCGCTGGGACCCAAACCCCCTGCTGTGGGCTGCACCCCATCGTGGGCATCAGAAGAGGGGATTCTGCCCCTCTGCGTGTCCCTTTGTTGGAATTCCATTCCATAGTTGGAGTTAGGTGATTTTTAAGGTCCGTTCCAACACAAACAATTTTATGATTCCATAATAAGGAGTAAAGTAGCACAGATTGCTTTTTCCCTATTTAGCATGTTCTTCTCATAAAATAACATTTTTACAAAAGGAGGAAAAAAAGCACATATAATTAATGTCACAATTTTAATGATATACTTACACTTCTGAAGCAAATATTACCTGGTAGAATGGCTCCTCAAGAATATTACTCTCAAAACTAATGTTGCGGGAGATGCAGATTAAGACTTTCTCTCTAAAATCCCTTCACGTAAATCATGATAAAATCATTTCATCTCTCTGGCCATCAGTTGCATCCCCCAAATTGCATAATCCTTCTTCTGCATGCTTTTTAAGAGCTGCTGATTTTGTCTGCTTTTGAACTTTCCAAGCCCGGGGTTAGGATCTCTCTCTATGCAGGTGCACCAGGGGGATCTGTAACAGCAAGGTCTCTAGCTGTGCCTATGCATCAAATAATAGATACCTTTCTCCTCATCTTATTTCTTTGTCCATTGCTTTGATTCCAGCATTTATTTATTTTACAGGAATGGCTTCATCTGCCTTGCAGGATAACTTTCAACCTTCCAAAAGCCAGAAGATCAAATCTGTTCAGTAACAAAGGAATAGCTACAGCACTGCATACACATTCTGCAATCACAGAAATCAATACAAGATAATTTCAACATTTCTTTAAAGAAATGTAATTCTGTTCAAACACATCTATCAAGATATGCTTTATTACAAAACAAAGGTGCAAAAAGCCAACATTATTGTTCTTCTGAATTTATACAGGTGCTAAATCACTTTTTTTGACAGAGGGTATCTTTTTAACAGAAAATGCAGTTTTATAACAAGATGAAGGATAGGAGAGCAATGAAAACAAGAGAAGTGCTGCTACACTGCCTTATTTTGCATCTTTAGCCTCTGGAGAGATTGACCAAGCCAGGAAAATACTGCTGGGTCACAGTCCCCATTCATTCAAACTGGACTTACTCCAACCAGGGAACCCCTGCCAACCACCCTCTGTGTTGTGGGAGACCTCATGATTAGTGTGACATAACCTCAAATCTTAGAAATATTAATAACTTAACAAGGATCAAAACACAGATAGGGAGAAGCTTCTGAGCTTGGGGTGACATATTTTGTTCTGCAATCCCAGCACAGAGCAGAAATCCAGTAGTAGTGGAGGGCAATTGTTTTCTCTTTCCCAAGGAAAAATGCAGCAGTTTCCAGTGCTGCATAAGCACATCCCCTCTGGGAGCATTACATTGCCCTACTAATCACACTTAACTGCATCCTGCATCTTCAAACCATCTTCATATTTTCATATCTGACAAAGTACCCCTCCAAGGAGCCATAAGGAGGGTCTATAATTGTGCCAGGGTGGGGAGGGGCAGGACAAAGCACTGAGGGCAGCAATGTGGCTTCCCAAAGAATATATTCCAATGCAAAACCAGCAGTAAAAGTCCAGGCTAGCTTTAGTTATTATTATTATAAATGTATAGACTGAATATCTAATGTTTGACGCCCAGCTGCTTCATTTGAGAATGAGTTTAGTCTTGGTTCCAAACACCTCACCAAATCCACTTTCAGAACTTTATGGAATACCTGAGTGTCTTTTTCCTTACAATGTGGCATGCACCACAGTGTTTTTAAAGAGAAAAATACAGTTTTAAGTATCTGAGTTTTTAAAATTTGTTCAGAGTTAAAGTTATAAATTAATAGTGCAACACTTTCCATAAGAAGTCCCATATTCATTGTAAAATCCTTTCAGTGCAGGTCCAGTGGAGTTAAACTCCCAGATGGAGCTCTTCACAGTCTGAAAACACCACTCCCCTTCCCAACCTGATCTGCCTATCAAAGCAAATTTGCTTAATAAACCTATCACATACTGAGAGGAAAATAAACCAGGTTGTTGGAGGTGATCTCAGAGCAAATTGTCTCTGCTTCAGATTAATGAAAGTTAGAGAAAAAAGCTCTTTCTGGCACCATAATCAGAAAAAGAAGCAAGGAGAAAAAGACAAAGAAAATAATTATTTTTTTAGTTTCATCACTTAGCAGATTTTGAAAGACATTTACAATCTCTACAGTTGCTTTTAAGGCAGTGCTTTTTGGTTACTACTGAGCGCAACTGTAAACACAAAATCAAGCAGAGAGGACTTGGCAAGGGAGGCAGAGGTAGGTGGAAGACTGAAATTAAACCCCTGCAAAGTCCATCCTTGCTCTATTTTCTGGATTACCCTGGAATCCAAACAAGCAACTTATTTTTTGGATGGAGGGGCAGGAAAAGGACAAGTAGAGTTAACACATTGTTTCTGAAAGACTATTTTTTTCTCCACTACACAAGAAAAGATGCATCAGGTTCTCAGTGTTATTGAACCTTTCCTTCCCACAGGAGCTGAGTGGCTTAATGAAATCTCTCCTCATTTTTTCAACATTAACAATCCTGGGACTAAACCTCTATTTGTGTCTTCCTCTCAAATCTCTGTCTAATACAAAACACCCCAGTCTCCAATAAAAATTTATACTTCAATAATTAAGTAAGTTCTTGTATTGTGGGTTAGTCAGGGTCTGCTCATGATTAAGAAACACTAAACATGACAGATTACTTGCAATTAATTATTATTTCATCCCCTCAGAGAATATAACCTATGACAGAATTCTTTTACACAAAGCCCTGAATTTCAGAGCTCCCCAACTGCTACAAACAAATGCATTTTGTTTACCTATTGCCTATGAAGTAGGTTTGTTTGAAACCTGACCTGGAAGATAAAATTGTCAAATGTCAGTGAAGTGCTGTAGCCAGAACAGAATACTGATTTTTATGGGGTTTTTTACATATAATGATTCTGCCTATGTAATTATTTTTAAAAGAAGAAAAGAAAAATAAAAGCGAGTAGGACCTAAATCTAAATAACTTTCTCTCATCATCTTCCCTGCAGTCACCAGATTATCCAGCCTTCTCAGGCTGAATCAGTATGCATTAGCAATGTTCCCAATTTCAAATACAAAAATACCAACATCAAAATGGGAGAGTATCCACAGGAGTCTAAACAGAGACTTGTCCAAATCTGTTTGCAGCAGAAGGGCCGTGGAAAGCAATCACCCTCTGCACGCTGGCTCAGAGGCACTGCAGTCTTAATGAATTTCAGGCTCAGACCAGTTTACATTTTCTGGCACTTGGTGCCTCAGTGGCATCTGGTGGGGTTTTTTGGTTTTTGTTTTTGCTTTGATTTTTTTTTAATTTGCTCTGCAGCACAAGCCTCAGTAAATTTGCAAGGTTTTTGCAAGTAAGTTTGAAGGGCTTGTTCACCAGACCTTGAATTATCAGTAAATGCTCAAAATTAGTTGTCAGCTTCAAGGAGGATGGAAAATCCAGTGGTGTTGGATACAAATCTTAATGCTCAGTGCTTTGAGGGCACTTTGGAAGATTTGAGCACAGTACCTTTGGGTTTCCAGCTGAATTCGAGGGGAGCAGTGTTGTCTAAGCTTTTCCTTCATCACTGCACCTCAGCAGGAGCAGAGATCTGTCATCCCACAGAGTAGGCTCTGCATTAGTGGTGGCACAGGCAGTTTGACCTTCATTTATCAAAGGAAAATATTCACCTTCAGCCTTTCAAAGCTCCTGCAGGAGTTACTTTTGCTGATTTTACTTGTTACTCCTCTTACTGTTTTCTCCAACACATCATCTCTAGCTCTAATTCTGTAACAGCTGTAGAGAGTGCAGCGGAATATTCAGGAGACACAGGCTAAGAAATGCAAATTCATAACTATCCACTACAAAACATCAGTGGTAAACACAGAAAGGCCTCAGTTACAGACTCATGTGTGGAGATATAAATATTAAGTTTATAAAATCAAAACCTAGAAGCCAGGAAGTGCTAGAATTCACCTTAGCCTTAATTTCTTGTGTTTTCAAATATATATCCCACTTTCTGTATACTCCATAATATCTGATAATGTCTGTGGTAATATTAGAATTTAATGTCTTCATGTCTAATTCTTTCATAAGACCAACTCCTCCCAAAGGCTGAGTTCAAGTTATTGGAGCCATTAGACTAGTTGAGGGACTTAAATAGTTCTGTGTTAGCCACCTTTCTGGCTCCATATTTAGGTTAGCACCTTTCTGGCATCCAGAAAGGTTAGGTTAGCACCTTTCTGGCATCCAGAATATTTTCAGATGTACAGCATTTTTTATAAGCCTTACAAAGAGCTGTGCTGCTTTGGCTAAAACTTTGCAAACACTTGTGGAGGGAAACTCATGAAAAATTCCAACTAAAAATGTGCAGCACTACACATGAAGAGAAAGAGGTGTGGGATAACCCATTTAAAATGCATTGTTAAAAAAAAAAGTTTTTAAAAAAAGCAACACTGTATACATTCAAAACATTTTAGCAAGCAAACCCCAATATAGCCCCTTAAAGTTGGTAGAAAAATGTGAAAACTGCTAACAGGCGCTGTCAAAAACGGGCCAGGAGACCTTCTGCTCCTTTAAATATGCCTTTATTAAGGAG
>VXAX01005712.1:69494-89641 GCA_013399835.1 Leptocoma aspasia
GTCAGCAGAAAAGTTATATAAAAAGTATAAGAGGATGGACAATTAGAACAATGGTTCTGTAGTAATGCTTGTCTAGAATAACTTCCTAAGCTGACGAAAAGTATATCTAGCAGATATAGAGAAGTTCTAAGCTTAATAATAGAGCTCTGTGCATTGTGTTTTAAGGCTTACAAACAGGTATTGTATTCGAAATAAGCAAGCATTGTTTTAACTGAAGGTACGTGTGCTAATAGCGATTGGATGGAACTACTGTCAAAATGCTTTTGCTTTGTGTGATTGGTCAGAAAACTTACAAATTGGGCTGTAACATTAAGTTCCCTGTCTGCTGTCTGGGATGTGAGCTGGTGGCATCTTTCCATTGCCATGACCTTGTAATGAGACTGATGCTGGAAAATAAACAGCTCAAGACGCATTCCGAGCAGTCCCGTCCCGTTCGTGCCTGTACATAACCCCCGGCCGGCGATAAGAGAGCTTTGTCTTCCCCACCACTTAAACTTGCTGTGACTTGTTGAAGCCAAAGCCATGGCTGGGGCAACCTCCAGCCCCCCCAGCCAGCAGGGCTAGGTTGTGAAGCACCCCATGGGACACGAAATAACAATTATTTTTTAATCTTTTTTACTTGTTTGCTTGATCATTTTTTGCTACATTGTTAAGTGTGAGGACCTGGGCCTCAGGTTGACACGGAGTAATTTTTCTTTTCCTTTTTTAAAACTACTGATTTTTAGCATTTTGTAGTCTACAAAATAGACAGAATTTTGTTGCAGTCCTCAAAGGATTCTTAAATGGCACTTAAGACACTTCTAAGCCCAGTTCTTACATACTTAGATGTACCTCCTTCCCACTACTAGATTTAAGAACTTTCTCCAGGCTTAGTTAACCATGTAGAGATTCAAATATCCCTCTCTGCACTGAGAATGAGCTTCACCCTTAATGAGCATGAGAATGAGCACTCACCCTTAAGTGAGCTTGTCAGCTTAAATTACCATGTCCCTGAATGGAAGTATCAAACCACGTGCTGCCCCCAGCTTTGAAATGCTGCATTTTCATATTGCTGCTTCCTCTTCTCTCCATTTCATTACATGCAGCTTGGCAAGAAATTGCTATTTCCACTCCTTATGCTTTTTGGGGTTTTATTTGGTGGGGGTTTTTTGTTAGTTTTTTGTTTTGTTTTGTTTTGTTGTTTGGGTTTTGTTTGGGTTTTTTTTTTGTATAAGCTCAATACTTTATTAAAACAAAGATAGCAGTATAGCACCAGTGACTTCGGAGATCCTCAGTGGCTTGGCTTTTGCAATAGGATGATTAAGGCATGATGAATGTCTCCTGTCATTTATTAAGGATTTAAGGAAATTAAAATCTTGCAGTCATGGAATTGATATTTAGAGGTCATCATTTAGAGGCACAGTTAGAAAGACATTCAGAAATCATTTCTGAATCATGCTGGGAGAAAAATCTTACCCTTACTATTAATTACCACAGTGTGACAAACCAAATTCTCTTCAGGTTTTATTCCTTCACTTGTGGATAAAAATCTTAAATTTCATTTGCTCATTTTCACTCCGGGCAACTGTCTGGGCACTGCTTCCCTGAAATAACCCCTTTTCCCAGTATTGCTTTTCTACATTTTTCCTCCTCTTTTTTATGTTTTGGTTTGGCAAGTGTGCAGCCAGGAGGAATTTAATGTCCATGAAACATTCAGGATGCTCCAGCAACTACAGTTACGTTTATCATCACATTGTAATTTTTCACTCTGACCATCACCCCTTTTAATTTTGTGCTGGTTCCTGA
Organism: Leptocoma aspasia; assembly: GCA_013399835.1. Lineage (NCBI taxonomy): Eukaryota > Metazoa > Chordata > Aves > Passeriformes > Nectariniidae > Leptocoma > Leptocoma aspasia. The sequence continues at coordinate 71,280 of VXAX01005712.1, forward strand.
GGTTTTTTTTTTTTATTTATCTGCTAATATTGATGTTTATAAAATGTGGACAATAAAAAGGAACAATTTTTACTTGAGTCAAACACAATCATGTTGCCCTGGCACTTCTGCCTATGTTGATTATTTGGGAAGTAAATATCATGTTTACTCCTCTAATTGCGCTGTGTATTTTTTCAGAATTCTCTGATGTGAGCTAACACATCCACCACTTTGAAATAAGAACTAACGTTGGATCAGGTACAGAACCCACTACTTTGTTCACCCTTCTCTTAGAATGTGAACATTTAGCCCCAAATCACAGTGAGTTATCTTATATTGGATTAAGGCCAATTCTTACCTTTTTCCTCTCCCACTGCATGTCAAATTCTCATGAGCACTTCATGAAAAAAGAGTGTAAGAACTCTCTTCCTCAGTCAAAGACAAAAGAATGATATGAGCTTCTGCAAGAGGAGGAGTTAATCTAATCCCACTCCTGAAGAGTTGCCATGGATTGGTTTGAGTTCTCCTGAGTATCCTCAGCACCTTCAAACTCACTCCTTAGGATTGAAGAGAAGGGGAATTAGGTAGGGGAATTAGAATGGAGGTCGCACATCACACCTGTGCAATTCTAACTTCTTGATGATTTAAAATATTGTGTATTTCAGTATATTAGAGATTTTGATAAGTGTTTTCTTCCACACAATTTCTTGATCATTTGAGATTTAAACTGTTTCATTCTGAAAACTTCAGGGAGAAAACATTAACTCTGCCAGAGGGAAAAAAAATCAAAATACTGCAGGAGTTCTGAAAGTAGTTGTCACTTCTTTATTGCTTTTGCATATAATGCTGACAGATTATGTTGGAGAATTCCAGAGTTTCATTTAGTCTGCATAGCAAGGTCTCTGTGGTGCTGCAAGTGGGACGTTGCTAAGCAGTTGTTGCAGCCAGGACACAATTTCAAATAGACTTTAGGACTGACCCAAGGTTTGTGAGCAGAGAGCAGTGATCAACAGGAGTTTTTGGCTCACATGAGATATGGCATGTCATATTCATCACAAAGATAGAAATCCCTTGCCCTGTTGTCTTTGTCTGTCTTTAATCTGATTTTCTTTATGTCACTTTTCCACTTCTGCGTGTGATAACACAACAGAGTTGAAGCCTTCTTTTACAGTTCCCTACAAAAATATCCCCAAATTCACATGCTGGCATTGTAGCTGCCTTCTCTTCATCTCTCATCTTCCTTCTAGAAGCAGCCCAAACCACCAGATATCCAGCCTATTATTAATTGTGTTTTCTAATGATTTATTAATTGAACAGGGGAGCAGTACATCTGGCAACATTTACATTTGCAATTAGGGAATCAGATCCTCCATAGCAGAAGTCTAATTTTATTTGGCTTATCTTAGAAATAGCTGGTTCAGATATGAAGAAATTTGTATTACTAGGAGATAAAGAAATATGAAGTTAAAGAATCTATTCTTTTGTAGAATATGCTGAACCAAATTAGTTAAATTTATGCACATTCATGGCACTGCATTGGGTCTCTAAAATGTTCCCATATATATTTTTTTAGCTTCTACCTCAATTGACTGCAAAGCAGCTTAAAGTACCAGACATGCTGCTGGCTTTCCTCTTTTTCACACTTTGTATAGATGATCTGGGAGTAGTGGCTTACCTCTCTGCTGTTTGGGCAGATATTTGGACAGGGTTACATTGTGACCAAAAATAATACAAGTATTAATTGAATATTAATTAATACCAGTGTAAATACAAGGAGGGGTGGAAATAAATGGTATTTAAGGTCTCTTCCAGCCCAGTCCACTCCAGGATTCCATGATTACAATGTTAAGAGTGTGTGCGTGCTCAGGAAACCTGGATAGCACACAGCAAAGAGGAATGTCTATCTCCTCCCTACTCTGACCTAAAACATGGGTAAGTCTGTGAAACTTCTCTCATAATTAATTTCAGTTGCAAACTGCCAGGATATCAGAGAAGTTGTGTGGATAAAATGAGAGCCAGCTTAGGCCAGAAAACCATCTCTAATCATCTGCCAGGATATGAGAGTCACCCCTGTTAGGAGGGATATGGGAGATAAATTAAATTGAAGCACGTTCTCCTTCCCTGTCTTTACACAGAAACCCTGTTCAAGCACCTGCACAGAGCTCTCAAATTTTATTTCAATTTTATTCTGCCAGCCCTATATCGCACACCTCTGTCAAGATGTGTATGTATTACACCATAACAGATGTCACAGCTGCCATAGGAGATCCACAAATATAGGTTTCACTGTTGACTGAAGTACATTATAAAAGTCCATAGAGCAGCCCAAAACACTCCTGCCATTCCCAGATTTTATGCCACCACACTTCCAGAAGTGCTCTGTCTTCCCTGGCCTTTAATATTTCAGATTGTCACAAAGTCTTTTCAACAAAAGCCTGAAGAAAACACTATAATAATATTTGATCTGTAATTTAATTATGAAATTTGATTTAAATTGATGACATGTAGCTTGGTTAGAGTGGAGCTTTTGGAATTATCCCCTGCCATGTATAGGGAATATAATTCAAAGCCTTAAAGAGGTTGGGCTTGAATTTTGAAGGTGTCACAGACTTGTTTTTTCAGCCTAATCTTTACAAAAGTGTGTTTGGCAAGGGTTTAAATGGAATTAGGGCCATTTGCTTCTTGGATCCAAGTTTTGCTCCTCTGGATGATCTTTAGATGCACCAAAGAGTGGGGAAAACAGCTTTAGTGCACTGATTAAAACCCAGGTTTGTGATTAAGTTGGGTACTGGTGATGAAATTTATAAAAGTGAAGCACCCAAACATCTGATTAATCATTAAAAAAGGTACCTGTTTTAATCCTTCCCACACCTAACACTTCGAACTTTGCTAGGAAAGGGTTTGATTAATACATAATATAGGCCTTATTATAGGTAACATCTTTCAAATTTAAAGCTTTCAGGAGTTTCTTGGAAGCAGGCAGGTATGAAATGATGAAATGTCCTACAATATTTGTATAGAGCAATTTCTACCAGACAGAAATTAAAATGAAAATAATTATTTGTAAAAACACCAGACTCCCTGAATTTTTCCTTTGGTTTAAAAGAAACAATCATCAATACAAACAATAAATATATGTCTTTGTCAGAAATCAAACAAACCCATAGTTTATAGCATTTGTCATTAATCCATCAAATATAATTTTCAGATTTGTTACACTTTTTTCCCTCTATTTGACAGTGATCAGACCTAATGTACTCAACACAGGTATTTTCAGGTTAGGCCTGCTTCATAATTTTAAATTATTTTATTATTAGAGATGGATAATTCTCAGTACTTTCCTGTCAGTTTCATTATTGTTTTCTATTCAGCTGATTAAAAGCCATAGTCCACTGAATCAAAGGTTTAAAAGAAACTGAAAGAGTTAAAAGTTTAGCTAGATTTAGTTGGGGGGGGTAGAAACAATTAAGAGTATATCAAGTAGAGTAGAAATAATAAGGGATAGTTAATTATTAGCAGATGAAGTAGTTAAGGCTAGGCAAGTCACCTGCCTGTCTTTACTATGTTTAAAGAAGCAGGACGGGATGCAGATCTAATTGTGAAAAAGAAGAGGACCATAGCCTGCACCTGGGCCCCGAAACTTGAGCTATAGCCAAGGGGTCAGAAAGCCTGCCAACATGTAAGTAGAGGTCAAATTGACGACGACATCTTCACTTTCATCAGAAGGAGACCACTCCCCATTTTAAAACCCATTGACCCATTTGAAGTGAAGGACAGCGCAAGCGTGAAGGAACTTTGGACTCAATTAGAATACATTTTAATATTAAGTGAGGGTAGGTGGGGTTAGGTAATAAGTATGTATTAGGCATTTTGGGTAATTATATGAATATGTAAGACTTTTCTGGATATATAAGGGAGCTAGGGCTTTTGTGATCTGTACATGCCTTTGGAAATTATTCTGCTTGTGCCCAGCGCTGTAATAAACATACTACTTCCTAACTTTAACTAGTTGGGGAGTTCTATTCTGCGCTTCACCACAAGTAACTGAGTGGTCAGCTTATCAGTAGCTCCTCTCAGGTGACTGATCCACATCTGTTCATTATTAAAACAGAACCTTGCAATTCAGCCCAATTTTGATTTTGTCACCAGGTTATAACACCTAATTTAGCAAACAAATTGTTCCTAGCAGAAGTGATTTAATTTGTCTCCACTTTAGATACACCTCTGGGAAGTACAAAACTGAATTAAAACCAGTCAAAAACACAGAGAATTTTCTTCTAAACCTTTCCTTGCTACTTAACCAAGGTTTTCAAGACACAAGATTGGGCAGAAGGTTTTCTTATTGTCCAGTCACTCAGGACATGGCAACACACCAGGGTTGTCCATCAGTAGTTCTGTTTCAAACTTCCTAAAAATTTATTTAGCTCTTTTTAAAGGCTACATTTGAAAAAACAACAGTATTAAACAACCAAACCAACCAACCAAACACTCCAAAACAAAATCCAAACCTCATAAAAAACCCCAATTTGTGTCAACTTTTGTTTGTTATTAATAAGAGTCCTTAACCAAACAGCAATTAATTACTATTTTATGACTAAGTGTTAGAAAGTTTGGGAAAATCCACTAAAATTGAGGTAGCAGTATTTGATTTTTCAATATTTACAAACACTGTCTTTTTAATATCCTCTGTATGGATGTTAAAAAGACAATGTTTTCTCTTCCTGTCTCTGTTCTTCATCCGGTGGGGATGGCTTTGAGTGCTGAATACTAATGAAAATATTTTTGGCCCAACTTATGACTGTTTCTTCTGAATTATTAATTCAGTTTGAAAAACATCTGAACTGAGTAGGAAACAACTGAGATAAACTCATACAGAGCCAGTGGAAGATGCTGATGGAAACACACATGAGTGCAGAAAACACTTGTGAATGTGCAATATTCTGCTCGAAGTTTCCCCATGTTTTCCTCTAGGATGCCCCTTTCCAGCAAGAACATTATCTGTGTTCCTGTTGCTGCTGCAAGCTCCTTAATATCTCCAGTACTTTTATTGAAATCCACCAAAGAAATTAAACATCTGGCAAGTCACCAAGCCAGAGTCACTGGGAAAAGTTGAGAAATATCTCGGAGAGGGGAGCACCATCTGCTTGATAGGCAGTGAAAAATAAACCAGCAATAAACTAATTTTAACAGCAAATAAAAGGTACATGGGTCTAGAGGAAGGTTTTCTAGAAATGCTGATTACTCACATTATGCAATTAAATTGGCATTACTGTGTTTGACAGTCATAGAAAAGCAATTGTGAAAAGACTATGTGCTCGAAGAAACTGATATAAGGACTCAGATTTCTACTTCCATAGCAAGAAAATCTGCCTTTTGAAGTCTTCTGGGTATTTTCTGGGCAAGAACCTATGAACTTTGTCCACTGCAATTCCAAAAAAGCTGTAAAAGAAACACTGTGCTCATCTGGGTCTGAAAAAACACCAAGTCCCAATGTTTCATGTTCTGTAGAAATGTTATTAAAAATAACGAAAAAATAAATAAACCTCCACCTCACTTAATGAACAGAGCAGCTAATTCACCACTTGAAATTAAAGACAACTAAACTATTATCATTTATTGCAAAATTCACCATGATTCTAGATAAATGAATTGGAAATTGTGTGTAGAAGCTGCCGCCAGTGAGGGTTATCCAATGGAAGATAAATGCAAGAATACAGATGTGAGTAAGCAGACAATATTTAAGTTATGAACTTGAGAAATATGCTGAGTGATAATACAAAAATCCAAACTTGTTAACAAGGTACGAGGTGCTGGTTTTGTCATGTACAGACATGTACATGTTTATGCTGCAAGTCCCGTTTGCTTAGGAGCCAGTGAGTGAATCCTTTCCTTAGTAGCATACTGTGAAATAATGCTGAGAACTGTAAGGAATGATCCCTAAATCACAGATAAATCACTGTTTTTTTCAGATTTGCACCTTTCAGTTACACAGGAAATGTGCAGAAGAAATGGGATCATGACCCATAGAACTAAAGCCTGATGCAGGTGAGGAAGCACAAGGCATGTCAAGAGACAGTTCTCAAAAAACAAGTGACAAAGAATAAAGTTTCCTTTGCACTCTCCTCATTAGCCACTGTATGACCATGAACAAAGGCAGTGTAAGATGTCCTGCACTAATTCCACTGAGAAGGGCAAAGCTGTGGGAAACAGCAACTGTCTGTGCCTGAGGATGTGCTCACAGCTGAACACTGACAGCAACAGGAGCACTGCAGCAGTTGAGCTCTGAAAAAGAGTAGAGTTCTACCTTCACCCAAGAGCCATCAGAGCACATGGGCTGCACCCAGACCTCCACAATTATTTCCTCCTGCACATCACCAGGCTCTGACCCACATGAACGACATCAGGGATGCACCTCAGAGTGCAGGGTACCAAAAGATGCATTTAATTCCTGGGCAGTCGTGAAGATGTCTAAGAGGGGAGCCGTGTAGGAAAAACTTATCCTGACTGCTAGAGGTCTCTCACCATAATTTCAGAGGCCAAATATTTTTCATATCCACCTTGAAATGTTTAAAATAAGGCAGACACACCACTCTTAACTGTCAAGTAACTGGTGTGCTGCATTAAGTAAAATTATCTCTAAGAATTGAGACTACATTTCTGTCTTTTGAGTTCTTAAAAAATTCCTATTTCAAGAAACACTGATTCCTTTCTAAAACCGCAGGTTTTTGTAAAGCCTGGAAGTACTTATGAATTGTTAAAGTCAGTTAGCTAAAATAATTTATCATCTTACTTATTCGTCTTACTTCAACCTACATTCTTCACTGAAAGGATCTAAACTGAAAATTTTCTCCCACACCATATAAATGGTTCATTAAAACTAGTTACATTACTCAGTTTAGTTACACGTGAACTGATGGATTTTGCTTGTACTTGGAAGACAAGGAAAAAAGTAAATTTTAAAAAGATCAATTAATGATTCTCATTGACCTGAACAAGCTGGGCTGCACAAAAAGGCCCTGAAAGGTCCAAATTAAAAGATGGAAGCTACAATAACTGGCTAGAGACTTCTTTGTGTTACTGGCATTTCCAGCTGCTTGCACTGGGCAAGCAGCACAAGACTTTTATGCTTATAGAAGGCAGGGACATCAGGATTGACAATGAGTGCTGTCATAATGTGAGGATAGATGTGGAGAGCAAAGAATTAATCACATTCCAGACCATTCCTGGAGTATATTGGCACATATAAATCCAGTGTTCCCATTGATCCCTATCTGTTACCTAAATGTTCTGACCAGAACAGCTCAAAGCCACAGTGTTTTAGTGGCTATATTATCATGAAGCCTTCCTTCCTTAAGAAAAATAATACTGCAGTATGATAATTATAAATTATAATAATAAAAAGATTAAAACTGCTAAGATATTCCACACAGAATGAATTGGCTTCCAGCTTACAGAAAGCTCTGAAATATTACGTGAGGGGCCACACGTTCCATGGGGTCGGTGGTGGGAGACAGATACAACACACACACCTCAAAGCTTCATGTGATAGCAGCCTGTTTTATTGTCCAAACCTAGTATATATAGGGAATTCGAAATACCCCGGTCTCAACTGCTGATTGGTCTGATCCCCGCACAGTCCAGCTCCTGACCAGTGAGATGTCTGTGGTTTAGGATGGAATGTGGTAGGTGAAGTCCCTGTATAGATTTAAATCCAACCTATCCTTGCCCACCCAGGGACTGTAATGCTACCCTGAAATACACTTTTGCCTTTTCAACATAAAATAGATTAAATTCTTCATAGTGAAAACCTGGCAGAGGCTTTTAAGACAGGTGTCTTTACCTTGCTGATATGTTTTAATTCTCGTGTCACTCCACTTATCACACCTAAAATTGTTGTTACTGGTATATGTCACTGTTCTGATTTAAGGACTCCAGAGAATTCTGCCACAGAGATGGATATTTTAGCTATTCCCCTGAGTGAAAAAAGCCATTTAACTTTAGTGGATGAAACTGCCACCAAAGACAGAGACATTAAACACATATGTGTTGAAACAACATGCCCTTGAAACAGTGAGTAATTGCTACCACAAGTGCCACTCATGCACTAATATGCAAGAAACCCTTTTCTGCTAATGTAATAATAGACCATTAAGAGAATATACCGGCAATCTCCATTAGAGAGAGGAAATTTAGTAAACATTTACGAGCTAAAAATCCTGTGTGAGGTGACATTTTTCTTTGGCATTCAGCGCACCTGAATTTGAACTCTTTTGCTCAAGGTTCACCTTGGCCTGTATATCTGAGCACTGATAACACCAGTCAGGTTGGTGATTCCCTTGGACTCCAACAACTATTGAATAGTGGTTTAAGATCATAGAATCATAGAATGGGTTATGTTGGAATGGACCTTAAATATCATCCAGTGTGGATGGGTCACAGCAGGGACACCTACTACTATCCCAGGCTGCTCCAAGCCCCAGTGTCCAGCTTGACCTTGGACACTGCCAGGGATCCAGGGGCAGCCACACCTTCTCTGTGCACCATGTGCCAGGGCCTCCCCACCTGCCCAGGAACAATTCCTTCCCAGCATCCCAGCTAACTCTGCCCTCTGGCAGTGGGAAGACATTCTTTCTTGTCCTGTCCCTCCATCCCTTGTTTATTGTCTCTTTCCATGTTTCCTGTAGCTCCTTCAGGCACTGCAAGGCTGCAGTCACGTTACTCCAAAGCCTTCTCTTCTCCAGGCTGAACAATCACAAGGAAGTGTTTTTTCCTCTCATGAAAGTCAAAGATAAATGAATTACAACCCAGAGAGGGGAGAGCTTACTTGTATCCCATTTCTCTAAAATGGCAGTGCTGTGGCAACATCACTCCCATCAAACCCCTCCCTGCAGGTGCCAGTGCAGGCCAGGCAGTAACACACACCCACAGCAGGGACTTGTGTGGCCACCTCCATGTTTGCACACATAGACACAGCACTTCCACCTACAGCCCAGGCATGGGATATTCCCACACCTATCCTGTTTGCAGGCACTGAGGACTGGACAGCAGCACAGCCAGCCTGGCCTGTTCCAGCTGATGGACTAAGCACTGACAGCTAATTGTGTACCAGCTCTTCACTCAATTCTCAACAAGAACACTGGATGAGTGATGTCATGCAATACCTTTAAATACATTTATGCACAGTTAAATAATTCAGAACTCAGGAACACAGCTTTCTTACTCAACTCAACTCTTACTTCTTACTCAACTCACCATCATCAACAGCTCATCCAGACCACATCCAGACCTGGACATTTCAGCAAATGTAACTTCCTTTGGTTCTTTTTGCTCTCCTGCCCTGGCTCTGGGTGTCCCCTCACCCTGCTGTAACACTGATCCCCAAATCTTTGGCATGCAAAGGGTGGTGAGGTCACATGCTCTGGCCTGGGGCTTCCACCCAGAGCCCACCCTCCACCTACACTGAAGAGATTCCAGTGAAAGGTATCATAGAAGGACATGATGCACTCTGTAATCCTCTTCCCAGCCCACATTCATACCCCATACCTCCTTGGAGGTAACTAATGAAAGTTAACAGTAATAGCTCAGGTACCCACCCAGAAGCTCTGGTGAGAATTATGCAAAGATGAGCAGTGCTGCTTCCCTTCCAAGCAGTAAGTTAAATGGCTTTAAACAGGATGTAATTGGGTGGAACAGGGAAAGATAAAAAGGCATCCACTTAAATCAATCTCAGCACTTATCAGCAAGCAGAATCATTATCTATCCCTGTGCTCCTTCACCAATAGCTGGGGATCCACTGTACAGGAGCATTAAGATAATATTCCAGCCTTTCCTCACCTACTGCTCATTTATAATTGACCATAAAAGCATAGAGAAGTCTCCAAAAGGGGCAGGTCCTCCCTCCCTTCACTCTACTAATGCTTCCCAAGTCAAGGCCAGCCCGAATGGCTGCAACTTCAGGACCACCCTGGGAGTTCCCTCACATTTCTGAGTGGATTGTCACAACCAGGCAACAAACTGGGCATCACCAAGAGCACCAGCATCCCTGGGGCTCTTTGCAACCGAATCTTTATGTAGTAACAAGCTACACAGTGGTCCTTTTCAGGAAAAAATCCCTTGAGTCACTGTGACAAAACGGAAAATCCTGTCGTGGGAATCTTTCCTTTCTTCTGCTTTTTTATTTTTTTTACAACTCTCATATTTTTATGGCTGAAAGTTGCAGTTTTAGTTTCGTTTTTGTGGAGTCTGAAGTCTCTCACTTACAGATGTACAGAGAGGGATAACTTTAATCTTACAATAAGAATGTATTTTGAAACAAATACATCCCACCTGTCCTATATCAGACACGTGAATGAGGCCTGACTGCAGTATTTAGCAGCTTCTTCTCTTTCCTTTTTTACCCACAGGAGTTTGAAGTGGACTCATTTTTTGAGGTCCCTTTGCACAATACTATTACTTAGTCATCTAAATAATGAGAAATCCACAATAATGTCTTTCTCTAAAAGCATTTTAACCAAACATTCTTGCATTCAAAATTTTTCTGAGCTCTGCCAGCTTAATTTCAGTGACTTGTGTATATTCTCTTTTACCCAATTTCAGAACCTTCTGTAAACAAGAATTATGATTTCTGTATAATTCAAAAATAACACAAATAGGTGCCATGTTTGGAACTCAGCATCTTTTGGAAAAACAAGCTTAAAGATTTACCTGCTTCATACACAAAAGCTCGGGACTTCCATTAACAGCACTGTTATTCATACACAGATTTACAAGGGCATCTTTTAACTGAATGTTGTTGTGGTGTAAATTTATTTTATTGTTCAATTCAGTTCCTGGTTAAATGGTTTGTCCCTGTTCACCCCTATGTTCTGTTTCTAGATGGTTGTTCCCAGGAATGTTACCCTCAACGTCCCATTGGGCCCTGTGGCCAAGTTCCCTCCCCTCCTTTTCCCCATTGGAAGTTGTGTATTGTGATCCCTCCCCTGTCTCCTCCCCAAGACCCTNTTTTGCATCATCACTCCTTGGCATCCAACTGCTGTGCTGTCTCCCTGCGAAGGTATACAGCCAGAACCTCCACCCCTGACACCTGAGACCGGTGTGCTAGACGGGGACAGGCCACACACGGGAGCTGCCCCTGAGGGGCTTGAGCTAGCTGGTGGACTTTGGGAAACTGAGGTAGCATGTTGGAATGTTACTTAAATAATACTCTTTGATAGTCTCTTTTCAGGAGTTCATATGACATGTTTAATATTTCTTGGGAAAAGCAATTTCCAGTTGACTTTGTTTTCTATTTTTCCTAAAAAATAGTCAGTTTTTAGACCTTCATAGTTGAAGATCTGTTTTAATCATGTTTCAGGATCAAAACTCTGGTAGATGTAATTATGATCTTGCAAAGTAAATAACAATAGCTACATTCCCACTATCTCATGAAAATAATACCTAATTGCCAAAATCTGATCTTTTAATTTCATATCTTTGCTGCAACAACACACTGAGTTCCTAGCAGTACAAAAATTAATGAGCTTTGTTTTGAAAATTAACTTGAACTGTAAATAAATTAGCATCTCCATATCTACATGTTCACAGGAATTTGTTAGACAAATAATAGGAAACACTCTATATTTCATCCCTTCAGGCTGTCAATGCCATTAAGAGATCCTGAATGGATCTTTCATAGTTATTCAGCACATCTAATAAGGGTGTGGCTCTGCATGTAGTATGGACTTCATCTGGAGGCTTAAATTATTCATTTTATTAAAACAAACCCAGACCAATTGATTTCAATCTTCGCTCCTTTCATAAAATGGAATTATCTTCTAAAATGGCATAACACTTTAAATTAATTTGGTGGTCTCAGGCGCCACCAAAAGCCATAACATTTTCAAATTCAGTGCCAAACAGTTAAACAAGTATCCACTAGAGATCTGTTAACATGTAAGGTCCATAGCACTTCTAGGGCCCAATAAATAAAAAACTTGTCAAGGAAATTGTCATCAGTGAAAAAATACAGGTTTTGCTTTGCAATTCTTGTGCTCAACAAAAAAAAAATCACATTCCATTATATATTTATATTAGAGAAATGAGCAATATTGTCTGAATAAAGGATTTTGTCAAAAAGGAAAAAATAAACTGTTCTGCCACAGAATCTCCTCTGTCCTCTGTATGACCATGGTTAGAACTTCTTAGTCAATGTTTCCTTGCAGAAGGAAGTGCTGGAGAGTCAGTCCTGGGAGAAGGGGCTGAGGAAGGTGGGAAAGGGACTCAGCCCTGAGAAAAGGAGGCTCAGGGGGGACCTTCTGGCTCTGCACAACTCCTTGACAGAAGGGGACACCTGCGGGGGGTTCAGGCTCTGCTCCCAGGGAACAGAGACAGGAGGAGAGGGAATAGCCTCAGGCTGGGCCAGGGGAGGCTCAGGTTGGACACCAGGAGGAATTTCTCCATGGAAAGGATGGTAGGCCTTGGCAGGGGCTGCCCAGGGAGGTTTGGAGTCCCCATCCCTGGAGGTGTCCAAGATGTTTATTCAATAGTAAAACCCAAAATCTATAGTATTTAACCTAAGCCAAGTCTTGAATTAAGAACCCAACTAAGCTTTTTTTCAAGGCCGGTGCTCCATTCAAGTAGTGTCCTTGGTTTTATACCCTTTCTCTCTAACATTTCTCTTTCATTCCTGCCTCAAATGGATGCTTCTTATCTTCCCACTTCTCTCACAGACATGCTTCACTTCACAAATTAATAATTAATAAACCCTTTATGCTCTCCCATGGTTTGCATAAGCCTTTATTCTGGCTGATAACATAGGACTGTTTTCTGTGAAGATTCCTTTAGTTTTAACAATTGCCTTTGTAGAACTGGTTAATTATTTATAACTAACAGATCTCTTAAATGAAGAGCAGCTGTTTAAATTATCCAAAATTATAGGTCCAATGCCATTCATACCAAAGTATAAATGTATCTGTATCCTAATTATGATGATAACCCTGGGGTTTTGACAATAGAATATAAACATAATAGATTTTTTTCAAAAGATATGTAGCAGCAATGTCCATTGCTTGGTTGTCTTAAAACAATTTTATATAAAGAAGAAAGTGTAATTTAATAATTTTCTCAAATATGTCCAAAGACGTGTTCCTGTCTGATGCTGTTGTTGGTAGGACGAGGGTTTTACCAGTTGTCCTGGTTATTTCCCTCATGCATAAAGACTCTGACTCCAGGTATCAGAAGGCTTAAGATAGTTTTATTATGATGGCTCCAGGTTCAGGCTTCTTACATAGCTTTGGTGCAATTCTCGTACATTGCTTTCTTCTCAGTGCTTAGTACAAGAATTGCCCTGCTGCCTGTGTAAGAATTCTTCTCTCTTGCCAGAATGCTCCTGTTCTCATACCAAGTGAGGAGGTGATACCAAGACCAGCTTATCTCCCATGCTGTAGGAACAGAGCAGAGAAACCACTGCTGTGTCCCTGAGCACAGGACACAGCTTAGATGGTTTACAAATCTGCTCATGAGAAAAGCAATCTTTTCCCTTATGAAGAAGACCTAGCAGACATGCTGCTAGAAAATTAATAAAACCCAAAATCATAATTACTACACCTGTTTCTTTTCATTTTGCTTTGTCTGCAGTAATCCTCTGCTGTAAACTACCTTAAAAAACATAATTATTTTCAGTATTAAAGATCCAGAGTCCTTAAGGATGAATATGTAATGAGGTGATACACACATAGATACACAGAGCAGCGAATGGGAGGTTGAGTGTGGAGGGATGTGTTGGGACTCTGGGAAAAGGAGAATTTTCATATATGGCCACTATACCATTAAAGTAAAAGCACTGCTCAGGATCAGATACATAACCAAGGTTGCATAGTTAAGTCATAATTTCCTGGTATTTCTTGTATTTACCACTCATGAAAGCCAATAGGGATCCCATTCAATACAATAGATTCGAAAACTATTCCAGTTACAACTTCAGCAAATACAGGAAGTCTACCCCACTTCCATTTTAGAGAACAGTAGAAAAAATTAATTCCCAAAGGAATTAAGTTTAAAGCCTCATATTATTGAATTAGCTTCTTTTATTCCTTTCAAGTAAGTCTGAAACCTTAGTGAGCTTACCTGGTTTGACTATCTAATCATTACACAGAGAGGAGGTGAGCAAGGGTCTTGTCAATCACCCCTCCAATGGCCAGAGAAGACCCACACCCTGCACCTGACTGACAGGACACGGGTGGGCAAGCGCCTGATCAGCTACCTTGGCAATCACCCCTCAGTGACCTGGAGGCTGGAGGTGTTTAAGGAAAGACTGGATGTTGGAGTCCAGGGCACAGAGAATGCTTCTCTGCCTGTTTTGAGAAGCCCTGATCTTCAGCAGAACATTGCTTTTAACCTCCGTCCCTGGAGAAAGCTTCCAAGACTTTGGGATTAGTTAAAATCTACAAGTGTGTGAATTAGATAGTGGTAGTGTATTGCCGTGGTCCGTTCATTAACAAAGGACTCTTGACAATAATTTCAGAAGGCTAAATATGAATTATTAAAATTACTCCATAGTTCAGAAGATTTTGGGCTATTATCTGCCCAGCAAAGAGCATCCAAAGCTCCTGCTCTGAGCTTCGTCCAAGGAATGTTAGAATAGCTTACAATATCAGAGAGATAACAGTCCTTCACCTCATAGGTTGAAAGAGAAACCCATATCTCCCATTATCACGAGACAGGCAGAGAAATCCAAAATGTCCTTGAAACACAAACCAGAGATTTTGTTTACAGAAACTTATACAGCATAAAAAGACAGTAAAAGATGCTTTCCCATGGGAAGATTTTTCTGCAGGCTTGCATACAGAGAAACTTAAAATATGTTCTTGCAACAGTAGTGGTAGATAGTAATGTAGTTTAACACAGGGTGAAAATTTTAGATTTTTGGGATTTTAGTATGGAAGTAAATAGGAGGCAAGATGGAGGATTTTGGGCATTGTCTCATCTCCTTGTTTCTTCATCTACTCCATTTTCTGCAGTGTTGGTGGCACAAAATTATTGGTTAGACAAAGTGTTGTAGGTATTGCGTGAATAGACATTACTAGTTATTGGTAGAAAACAAAGTACGTTTTAGAGTTAATTGGGTGAAATAGCTTTTAAAGACCCTGAATGTGTGTGTCTTGTGACCATTTTGTGTCTAGCTTCTGGTGTGCTAAGTCTGGTGCACTAGACTTCTGATAAGAGAAAAATAAACAATAGACCGAAGACTGAAAAACCAGGAGTCTCATATATTTTTCATTCCTGGCACAGAACCCACAAAGGGAGCCCCCCTCACAGGGCCCACGGGGGGTGTTCCACATCTTTGCTGGTTCCACCACCAGAGACCCAACAACTGGACAAAGTACTCAGTGCTCTAGGCTGGGTGACAAGGTGAGCATCTGTCACAGGTTGGACTCAGAAGTCTTTTCCAACCTACATGATTCTGGGATTCCCTATCTGATCTCCTGAAGTGTCTCGAGGGATGGGTAGTGAAAGAGCTACTGCTTGTTTTTTGAGGAGATGCCGCAAAAATGCCACCGTTGCCTTCTTCAGAAACAGCTCCTTGTTCCCAGCTCTCAGGAGCATGCATAAGTGTTAATACTGGTACTTGCCACATGCAGAGCATTGATTGGCTGTACCAGTGTGCCCCCTGTTGACGGGGTGAGCAAATTACAAGGGAATTTACAAATACTCTTTGTCTGCCAAGTAAGGCAAAGACCCTAGGAAGTTCTCCCCAAATCTGGTACAAGGGACACCTCATAGGACCAAATTTGGAACAGCAAACTTGGGGCTGCTCTATTGGACTAGGTCCAAGAGGTCCCACCTGGGCCATCAGGTAGAAAAAGGTTAGAACAAAATATTTAATTGCTTTTTTGTGTTGTCTTAGCAGGGCAAGGACCTCTTGCACCAGGCACGGCTTTTCTCTGTAAAGGAGTTTGTTATTTTGTTTCTTATTAAACCTTTTTGTTTCAAACACTGCCACGAGAGCCTCCCATTCATTTTTAAGCCATCCAGGCTAGCTGAGCTACTCAGGGATGAAGGAATTGGTAAGAGCTTAAAACACCCTAGCCTTCACCAAACCCCTTCATGTGGCACCTTAACTGGTGATTTCTCACATTGAGGAACACAGTTTGGGTATTTTTGATTGGCCCTCGATCAAAATAGGACATTTGCTTGGTCTTAGCGTTTTTGGGAGCAGGCCTGCAAACTCGGTTTTTGGCGCCTAAAGAAAACCCAGATTTCAGGAGATCTGAAGTCTTAGAGGGGGTTACACAGATCAAAACCTCTAGCTGGTGAAAAGAGGTTGGAACCAGGACGGGCTGGAAGTCACAGGAAATCCAAAGGACCCATTGCCTCTTCGGAGAGAAGCTGCACTCAGCTGAGCTGAGACTGCTGAACATTGCTGTGTTTCCAGAACCCGAGGAATCAGACCGAGGATGATAGCTCCCCTGATCTGGTAGGTCAGAAATGGGGAACAAGTTATGTGTAGCTGAACGGGACGTTTATTTTTATTTGAACTATAAGTTAGACGTTCACGATGTGAAATTTGAGAAAAAACAGCTTTAAAAACTCATAAAATGGGTTTTCAAAGAGTTCCCGACCCTTAACCTGTCTGAGACAAACACTTTGGAGTTTTGGGACATGGTGGGAATCAAGTTATACAGTCTGGAAAAGAAAAAGAAGTCCAGCTTAAAGCTAAAACCAATTTTTCAGACTGTGTTACAATTTATAACATTGGAAACCGACAGGGCACCTCTGAGGAGAGAGAGAGCCGACCACTGCAGGAGGAAAAAAGGCGGGGATGAAGAGAAGGAACTGATTCAGTACCCCAGGAGGGCAAGCAGGAGGCGGCACGGCCGGCCACCCCCCATCCTGCTTCTCCCCTACCACCCCACGGAAAACAAAAAGTTCCTAGACAGGACAGCCTGCACCCCGTTTCTCCTAACTTGCCTAACCGGAAAGGTTTTCCTCGGCTTCCTCTTAAAAGTAGCCTCAGACAAACAAAATCAGTAAATTTCGGCAGTGCACTTGAAAAAAGCCGAGCACAATCCATGCTGTGTGAGAACAAAGGGCCACATGGCCGACGCCATGACTCCTAGCCTCCTGGCTCTGCCCTTCGTGGGCGTATCCCATCCTCCTCCGACTCACAGAACTCCCTCTCTGGTTTGTCGTTGAGCTCCTGCCCATTGGACACAGGACACTCCCCTTTTGTGGGCCAAGCCCGGCCTGCCTCCCTGCCCCAAATCCCCACCCATACCCAGGAACAGCATGCCCATCCCCTGCCGACCGTGGGAACCAGATGTGACCTCCAGAAGTCGCCCCCCCCAACCATGGCAGCACCCATGTCAAACACAAACCCGACCCTAAATCGGAGGTATTCCCACGCCTCCCGGGGCAGCCCCCCTATATCGGATGATGAGTTGCACACATCAGGAGGCACAGACACCTGGCAGAGGATAAGGAAGGATGCAGTTCGGGACGGAGAATGGGAAATAGCTTCCAAGTTAACAGTGTTCCTGATCCGGTAGAATGCAGGGGGCGGAGCTCCACAGTGGGAACAGATAAACTTGCAGAAATCAAGGAGCTTCACAAAGCTGCAAAATCGTATGGCAGGGACTCTGCTTACTTCAGAGGCTTACTGCAAGCTCCTTTTCTGCCAGTGTGTTCACTCCTCATGACCTAAGGCAGCTTTGTACATCTTTGTTGTCCCCAACAGAGAATTCTCTGTGGGAACTGGCATGGAAACATGCACTGAATGACCTTTTAAGAGGTTATGCAAGAACTCCAGCCACTGCAAATATAACCCTAGACCAGCTTGCTGGGGAAGTAGCCCACGTAGATCCACAGAGACAGGCAAGAACGCTTACTAGACAAATCCTTCAGGATATTAAAGAAGCAGCAGGGACTGCCTTGCTCCAGGTGCCTGATGGAAACAAATCTGAACTAGATTTCACAGAAATCAAACAAGGTATGGATGAACCATATATTAAGTTTTTGGACCGTTTAAAATTGGCTTTGGATAAGCAAATTCCCATAGATCGTGCCAGACAAGAGCTATTAAAACAGCTTGCAATTTCTAATGCAAATGCAAGCTGCAGGAAAATATTACATGCATTGCCACAAGACCCTGAGCCCACTTTAACACAGCTAGTGGATGCATGCAACTGCCTGGGTACCCCTGAACCCACAGCAGCCATGCAGGCAGAAGTGTTGGCAAATGCCATCACAACTGTACAGGAAAACACCCTAAAACAGCAGGAAAAGGCTGTGAAAATTCAAACACAAGCCCTTGCAGAAGCTCTAACAGCATTAAAGGGGGCAATTGAAAACCAACAGATTACAAGGGGCACATGTTATTCCTGTGGCCAAAAAGGACATTTGAAAAG
>VXAX01005713.1:0-83719 GCA_013399835.1 Leptocoma aspasia
CTCTGGCTTCAGAATCATTCCAGATCAAGGAGAGATCACTGCCATGCAGCCAGGATGTTTAGCTGGGAGAGGTCAAAGAAAAGTCCCTTTGTCCTCTTTGTGGAATAAAGCAGCTGACTCATAGTAAAATTACGTGTGATGGTGAAGGTACAGTGCTCCTTGTACGCACAACTTTCTTCGGTCCTTTAGAACTGAATCTTGAGAAAGCCACCCACTATTCATGTGTTAATTGCATGATTGGTGTTCCAGCTCTGTTCGTCTCACTGTGTCACTCAGCTCCTTTATGGGTTTTCAGAGAGCAGATAGAAACTAGAGGAGCTCCTCAGAGTCTATCCCAAACTTCTGCTGTTTAGTTAAGGGGTCAAGGACAGGCTCCAAAGGAAGCAGCCACCATCCCTGGAGGTGGCACGTAGATATGGCACTTAGGGACATGGGTTAGTGGTGGACTTGACAGTGTTGGGTTAACAGTAGGACTTGGTGACTGCAGAGATATTTTCCAACCTAAAATACTCTATGATTCTATGATTGTCATATAGGCAGATACTCATTTTTTGGTACTCTTTAGCAGTGTAACATCCTCTATGGCACTTACAAACTTTGTTTATTATGTAAAAACCCTGAGCAGAAAAGCAACCCAGATTTCCCCATTCACTTAGTGGTACAGCAAGTTACCTGACTATTGACAAAAT
This sequence comes from Leptocoma aspasia, assembly GCA_013399835.1. Lineage (NCBI taxonomy): Eukaryota > Metazoa > Chordata > Aves > Passeriformes > Nectariniidae > Leptocoma > Leptocoma aspasia. The sequence goes on from VXAX01005713.1 coordinate 690, forward strand.
GCAAGGCAGGGGCAGAACTTCCTTTGTTACCTCTTAGAGAAAAGTTATATTGTGTTATATGAATGAAATATTCCCCTACCATAGAATATTTCACTGAACATATTAACAGATGGGAGTCAGATCCTCCTTCAGTTTACAGACAGATAACTCTATCTATCAGACAGATACCTCTTTGAAAACAGCTGCTTTCTGCCTTTGCTCTATAACCTCTCTTTATTTCTTCCTTCACTATATAGATCTCATACAGAGTGTTCACCTGACGTGTCTTAACGTACTGGAAATTACCAGACTGTCTCCACTGCATTTCTCACAGATTTGCCTGACATAGTAAAACTTATGTCTTATTTTACATTAATTAAATCCATATTTTTCTGAAAACTGCAGACAAAGAAAGAATCTTTCTTCATTTTATATGTATAACCCCTCGACTGCTAGCAAATCTTTCCCATGGCCCATGGTGTAGTGAGAAGTGTGTTAATGACACACTTCTGGCTGTGAAACACTCTCATAAATTGCCTCTGCTTGCCCCCATGGTCCAATTTGAATTGCTTACTTTTTGCGTCCATTGTTTTCTGGGTTTTCTTTTATTGGTGTGAGAGGTGTGGATGTTCACTCCCACTGTGAAAGTCCTTTAGTGAGCTTTCACAAACACTTTTAAACCATTTTTCTGAGTTTCCTGAAAAAGAGCTTCTGACTGGGGAATTGACAGTAGGATTCCTTGACAGCACGTTGCTCTCAAGCACAAGTTTATCTTTAACTCCCTTCAGCCCTTGAGGCAGAGTTATCTGGTGCACAAGTGTCTTCAGCAAGCACTGAAAGGGTAATCAGTGTCTTGCACAGGTAGAAAAAGAAAAACTGTTTTGATACTAATGTGAAACTAATTCTCAGTTGCTCTGAGCTCAGAGAAATGCGAGCTCCAATTTGTCAACCTCTTTGCCTGCAGGGCACTGTGTAGTGCTGCTGACTTCAGTTATCATGCTGCTGATGCTCAATATTTAAGTATTTACAATACCACAAACATTGTAAAAACAGGAAGAACAGGAAAGTTTGCCCATAATGAAACCTTGCCCAGAAAAATATCCTTTGAATTTTAAGTATAAGCAGATTTTTGAACTTCATGAACACATGAACACTTTTTCCAGCATTGACAGCTTCCTGCCATGAAGAGCCATTTTTTAAGGTTTACTCTAAAAAATACTGCTGGAGGTGTTTAAGTAATTGCAGCAGGCAGTGGTAGTTGGGTGAGAAGTGGAGGGGGGAAGATGAGGGAGGAATGTGAGAGTCTCCATCAGAGAGCCTCAGGTTAGCTCTGAACATGCTGATGTGACTCTGGGCAGAGCTCCGTGCTGTAAAAATAGTCAGGTGAGACCCAGAAAGCTGGATAAGTGTGCTAATTCTCATCCTTGGCTAATTAGTCCTGCAGTTAATTAGCCTTGTTGCAGTATTTTTCCTGATGGGACAGATGCCTCTGTGTTCTGGAGTCAGCAAGTTTGGCACTGGATTGCCACAATAGTTTGGATTCATTAGCCGAGATCCAGATAATATTTTTACTATGATTTCTATAATCTATTACTCCTACAGAGCTAAAATAAATAATTGAGCCAGGAAGAGGGATCACCAGGATAACGGGACCCTTATGATTCCAGTCATAAGGGATCGTGGTGACTCCAATCACCAAAGAGTGAACACCTTGTCTGAACATTGGATTTCAAGGTATCAAGCTTGCATAAGTCCAGTTTTCTGTGTTTTTTTACTGGATATTCACTTCAGGCCTCCTCATTGCAAGGACCATTTTCCTGCTTTGAGGAAAGTAGTGCCTGGTAGCATCAGGGTAGTCTGAAAAATTGCAGCAATATGCAAGACATTAAAGAGAGAAATAAAGGGGAATAAATGAAAAAGAAAAAAACTTACAAACTTTTCTGAAAACAGAAAGGTTTTGTGTTCCTGGAAGAGTTTTCACAAACAAAGCCTCAACCCCTGACCTCAGGGTGGATAGCCTAAACTGAAAGATCCAGCGTTGTAGTGGAAACCTCTTATTAATAGGGAAGAAAGAACACATAGTCCAGAGAGGTTTTGGACTCCTGATTCCTGAAAGCATTGAAGGTTGGATGGAGCTCTGAGCAACCTGGTCTACTTGGAGATGTCCCAAGCCATGGCAGGAAGGTTGGCCTAGATGGTCTTTAATGGTCCCTTCCAAACCAAACTATTCTATGATTCTATGCCAATGTGAAGAAAGAATGTCAATTTAGTCCTCATCCAAAGCTTGAGGCCTTGGACTTTGTTTTTTTTCCACTCTTTCCTGTTCCCTCAAAGCTCTTAGGTAGGTTCAGTTCCTCGAGAAACACCTCAGTGAGTCCTAAACCTGTGTTACCATAAACCAAATAATTCTCTATATTGGGCAAGAAAATTCCCTATAAACATACCACAAGGCATCAGGGTCTGCTCCAGCTGCCTGCCAGCAAGCTGCCACCTTCTCCAACTGGGAAGCTTGTTCACCCTCTCAGCCACTCCATCTTTAATGCAAGGGATCAAGTCTCTGGTCACACCAGCAAAAAGGACCAGGAACACAAAGCAAGAGGCCAAATCTGCAGCCACTGCCTCTCCTTCACCTCAGCTAACACCTGACATTCCCATTGTCTGCAAGACACAGCTGATGTGGTGGGGATTATGAACATAAAGAAGGAAAATTACTTACAGCTGGAGCAATTGTCAGGCAGGAAGATAATTGAAAGCCAGCAAAATGATCAACCATTTAATTGCTTACATTAAAGAAATGAATTGACAGCAATCAAGCCAACCTATAAAAAGTACTGAAAAAAATGACATGTGAGAAAATAGATTAATTTTCATAAAGAACAAATAAAAACAAACTTGGAAAAAAAATTGAAAATCCAAGCTAGTGTTGTTTATAAGCCTTAATCAATTTAAAACTCATTTTCAATGTATTAAACTTTACTATTTAATGTCTCTCAATGAATTCTGCCTCTGCATTGTTCAGCAGCCTCACTGAAGCCTTGTGCAGTTAAAAAAGATTATTCATCAGCATTACCTCTGCCAAACATGCTTAAATCAGGAGGCAGTACCCAGAATCATAAAGAGGGGAGCACTGAGACTTTTTTAAGGGAATTTTTCCCATCTGAGGGACTGTTGGATTCCTGGGAAGATTTTTTAGAGGCAAAACTATTGAGCTCTCAGAATTTATGTTTTCAAACCTTTTACATTGGTCTTAGTATTGAATCTTTACATAGAATCAAAGGCCAAATGTTAAGAAGGAGGGAGGTGTCTCCACTTTCAGCCATCCAGTGCAGTAACACTGCACATTCACATCTCTTTTGATTCACACAGAATCATGTGCCTGAGAAGTCCTTCAGAAGACCAACAAAGCCTTGTTTTGTCCCTAAAAGCAGAACCACATCTTATGGCATGAGAAAAACAAATTCCCAACACACAGTAATCCCTCCTGAAGTGTTTAGACCAAAACTTGAGGTGAGCAGGGATATGACCTCTATTCTACCAGTGTATAGCAATTTTTTGGAAGGTGTGCTGTGGTGAAGTAATGGAACGACAACCGCTCCAGAATGGATCCTTGATATTTCACACTTCTTTTTTACAAAAAGAATATGGAGGCTTGATCTGGCTTTTTTTTTTTATACTTATATAAATCCCTTAAAGTATTTAATTTTGAGAGGAGAAGATAGATTGTATACCATCAGTTTTTCTCTCTATCATCAATTTTTCATTTCATGATAAAAATCTGATTTTGTATGTGTGAGTCTCAAACATAAAAAAGAAGAAAATAAAAGAGCCTGAATCCAAGGGCTCAGCTACTAGCTGGATTCCAGCCTCACCATCCAGCTGACTGATCACAGGATCAAGTATCCCCCACACAATGATTCCCCCAACATTTCTGACCTTCACACCCTGAAACTGAGTTATGAAAGCTCTACATAAAATCAATACTTTTTTTTAAGCTTTCTGACCTTTTTATGGCTTCTCTCATGTTTTCATCCTCACAGTCTTGTTGCTGATAACTCATTGTTCTCATGCTGCAGATCAGTTGCTCTGGGTTTGAGTTGAGCCATGTCCCACCGCAGTGACAGCAGGGATGGAGAGCCAAGTGCCTTTCTGAAAACACACAGTGACCTTACTGCCCCTCCTCACATGTTAATCTGGATTTCAACTCTGCATTTTGCACACCAGGGATGTTTCAAAGGCAGGTTACCATGCTGACCAAAGGACAGGAAGACAAACCTGAGGCAAATCTTAAGAGAGGAAATGTTAAAATCAATGCCACCTGGATTAGGCTCATTAATTCTTAACAAAACTAAAACCTTTTTCTACTGTAGTACATTACTTGATAACTAGAAAGGGTAAAGTAATAAGTAAAAGATATTTCTAAAGGAAGAAAAATAATCAAATACTTCCCTTCTGAAAAGGTCATGATAACAGATTACTCCACTAAAATTCTGGGAATACAGCACTGGGAGGAACAATGTGTATCTACAATTGCAGATACCAGGTGCCAGAGGTGAAGTAAAGCAGTGAAGTGAATTGGCTCCATTCTTAAATAGGATATTTCCCCATCTAGAGTAATCCAAGGACCAAACACCCAAGACACTGCAATGTACCACAGCAGAATAGATCAAAGGTGTCCCTCATTTTTCTTTCCATTTCTTGGACCCTAAACTTAGAAGCAGAGCATCCAGAGTTTTGTGCAGAAAAGTCAACAAATCCAGAACTTGCCAGAATCACTTCAGGTTGATATATACAGGTTGTTGGTTTCTAAATATCTGAAATGTTTTCTAGTTTTAGGCCTGATCAAGAGGCCACATGGCAGAAAAATGGCTTACTTCTCCCTTTTCTTGCCAGGACAAAATTCTGCATGGAAAAAGATCCATCTTCTTAGAAACCTGGGTCTAGAGCAATCCAAACCTAATCCCCACTGTAGAAAAAGACATAAAGGTCATAAAAATATCAATTTTATTTGCCAATTAAACCCAGAGGGAATTATTTTCTGAATTCATCCTTGTGTTTTATTGACAGCAATAGTTATGATCCTCATAATGGCATTATAATTCCCTGTCTAGCTCTAAGACATAGTATATGCTGAAAGAAACTAATGAAGCAAAGGACACTTGATACCATCCTTCAAATGAGCTGTTTAGAAAATCCTTTCCAAAGGAAAAATAAAACAGCCATTTTAATAAATTAAAAACCCTGATGCACAGCTTGCTGGATGGCAGGTCCAATCAAGGGGGTTGACATGTCACACTGTAACTACTTCCCAGTGAATGATGACATAATTTTCAGATTTGTCCTTCTTACTGGCATTGATGCATTCAGGCAAAACAATATATCAATCAGCATTTAGGACCTAAATGTCTGTTATGAGTCAATCTTCTGGAGCTCTCAGCTTCCCACATATCATAAGAATCTCAGCAGTGATTTGTAGCCTTTTGAGTGTTTCCTAATGCTTCACATCTCTCAGATTGGTCAGAGCCCAACACCAGAGCTCCTGCTCTGTTTCATGACAATCACATGATTGGTATAGGACAACTGTGTATTGCTCTGTATTCCTCTTCACACCATGTTAATATCAGTTTTTAATAGTTAAAATGGATGGAATCCACTGTTGTGCCACACATTTAAGAGGTTTGTGGCCTGGTTTATCCTCAGTTCATTTTCACAGCCTTTATAACCCCTAAGCAGACCTGCTCCCAAGCAGAAGAATTCCATCAGTGGACAAAGGAAGTGCTACTGATGACATCTGTGAGGCCTTTGATTTGGTTCCCTACAGCATTCTTACCTCTAAAATGAGGAGACATGGGGTTTTTGATGTGTGGACTGTTAGATGGGTAAGGAATTGGCTGGGTGGCCGCATCCAAAAAGTTGTAGTCAATGGCTCAATGTCCAAGTGCAACCCACTAAAGGTGGTGCTCCTGCAGGGTCCATACTGGGACCAGTGCTATTCAATATCTTCATCCGTGAAAGGGACAGCAGGATTTTTGACACTGACAGTTTTCAGATGAGTAGATACACTCAAGTAAAAGAATTCCATCTGGAGGGATCTTGACAGGGTTGAGGAGTGAGTCCATGAGAACCTCGTAAGTCCAACAAGGCCAAGTCTATGTCATTGAGAACTTAGGTTGCCCAGTCTGGAGAAGAGAAGATTCCAGGGAGACTTTTAGAAGCCTTTCTATCCATAAGAAGGAGTGAGGGACATAAGAAAAATGGAGAGAGTGTTTTACCAAGGCCTATAGTGACAGAATAAAGGACAACAGTTTTAAACTGAAAGAGGGTCGATTGAGTCTTACTACAAGGAAGAAAATTTGTGAAGATAAGGGTGGTGAGACACTGGCAGAAGTTGCCCAGATGTGGCTTCCTCATCCCTGGAAATGTTCCAGGCCAGGTTGGATGAGGCATGGAGCCATCTGGGGTAGTGGAAGGTGTCCCTGCCTACGGCAGCAGGATTGCACTACAGCAGAACGTCCCTTTCAACCCAAAAAATTCTGTTCTGTGATATCATATCAAATTATGAATGAGACACAGAGAAAGGGAAGACAGATAACAAATGGCTATGTAATCTATTATATATTATAGAAAATATTTATAAATTAGATACTTCTATTATATTACTGGGTGATATACTTGAGACAAGTGCTGACCACACAACTCACGTTCTGTCTCAACCAAAAGAGCAGAGGATATCAGGTAAATTATACATTCTTCCTATAGAATTCATCACTAAAAAAATAGACTTTTAAATGTTTTGAAGTAGTGACAGCCAAAAGGAAATTTATGATGCTTCAAAAGTTTTTATATTTCATGATGCCTGAAAAGCTCATTTATATTAACCTTTGCTTGCTTTCATCAGGTTATTGGAACTCTAAGATTGAAGCAAGGGAATACTCATCCGAAAACTAAATCGCTGTACTTCAAATTTCATGACCCAAGTTTGAAATAATGGAAAAAGGTCATGATGATCTGAAAAAAAACATTGTATTGGCTGTAAGTTACAGCCATCAACAGCTGCATTGCAGCAGCTGAAACTTTTTCTCATGCTGAAATGTTTTGGGCTTGGGCCAAAATGCTTTGAGATTTTTTTTTAATACAAATTACAATAAAACCCCTCAAAACCTATTAAACAGAAGTATTATAATGTTATCATGTTCTTTGGGTTTGGTGTTTTGATCTTTTCCTTTCCATTAAAAAAAAAAAAGAATTTTGTGGGAAGAAAGAATTTTAAAATGTATTTTGATTACAGTAAAAATTCTGTGGTTGATAAAGGAAGATTTGATTTTTTTTTAATCATGATGAGGTGGTCTTACAGAGAAATAAACTACCAGTTTCAAATTAGACCTTTCAGAACCCCATTATATCTAATTAAAATCCTTTTTCCTAGGCTTAATAGAAGTTCTGGGGGTGAATAACTTTGCTTAAGCAGATTCACAAATCTGGCTGCAGTAAATTACAGATGAGACTTCCCAGGAGCAGAATAAACCCCATCAAGACCCTCATAAACAAAATGCCAGCATCTGGAGCCAGAGAGAAAAGCACAGGCAGGATTGAGAGAAGAATTACCGATCTGGGATTAGCCTATACATCAACATCATGTAAGGTGAAAAAAATGTCTTTATTTATTGCTTAGCAGCCTTCAGGGTGTGAGTGTCACCCAGCATTAGCATTCACCTTTATAACTGTGCTTTGATTTACAGCTCCACCCCAGCACAGAGGAAGGAGCCAATTACATGTCTGAGACAACATGGATGCATTGAGTAGATCCCAGATTCTTCCTCTACCCTCTCATACAGGATGCATACAGAGAGATTTTCTTGGCCTGAAATAGGGACTTGAGGGATGACCTGCTTTATGAGACGACTGCCAGAGGAATATCATGTTCTGTAGCAATTTATGCTCACACAGGTTAAGCTGCAATAGAAAATGTAGGTGTTAGACACAAAGGTGCTGTTCCACGTTAGTCAAAGCCACACACAGCTTTGCCAAGGCTGGAAACAAAGAGTTAAAATGCACCAAGGCCAGTGAGGTGACAAACTCTGTATTTCCCTGCCTGTAGTGAACAGGTCCATGACTACTTAGATGTTGCACATCAGATCAAATCCCATGATTAAGGTAAAACCTGAGTGATTCCACCCCTCATCTGTAAGGACATCTTTCCTTCCCTCCACTGTCTGGTGACTTCTATTGTTTATTGATGTTTACTTCTCTTGGTTTGTCTCACAGTGGCAACCCAGGATCAGCTGGGGGGGCTGAGCACTCCTGAGACCCAGCCTTCAGCTGAGGTTGGATGCTCAAATACCACTGATGGTAAGAGTTGGCTCTTGAGTGCTCAGAAATTCACTTAGTGTCCCAAAACCCATACTGTGAAGCCCTGTTCAGTGCTGGTCATAGAATCATAAAACATAAAATGTTTTCATTTGGAAGGGACCTTACAGATCATGCAGTTGCAATCCCCTACCTTTGGCAGAGTCACCTTCCAACAGACCAGGTTCCATCCAACCTTCAACACTTCCAGAGATGGGGCAGCCACAGCTTCTCTGGGCAACGTGTGCCAAGGCCTCACCACCCTCACAGGAAAGAATTTTTTCCTGTTATCTGTGCTAAACCTGTCCTTTGTCAGTGTGAAGCCATTCCCCCTTGTCCTATCACTACATGCCCTTGTAAAAAAAATCCCTTTCCAACTCTCTTGTATCCCCTTTAGGCACTGGAAGGGGCACCAAGGTCTTGCTGGAGCCTTCTCTTCTCCAGGCTGAACACCCCCAACTCTCAGTAGGAGAATCCTCCAATCTCCCAATGTACTCCCGAATCCATTTCTTAATGCTGTGTTTGCAAACCAGTGCTGCTTACAGGCTTGCAGCTTTCCACATCACAGATCCACATCACTGGAGATGGACGGAGACTAAATGCTCTTAATTTTGCTCTCTGAATTCAGAAGAACTCCCATGTCAAAGACCTCCCATCCCACTCAGCCCTGAATTCCCAAATGTATTTGAGAGGCTCACTACAGATGGCACCTGAACATTTCTTTTTCCAGCTGCCCGATCACCAGTAAGAATGGAAACAAGATTTTTTTAGTATTTATTTATTTATTTCAGTATCACGTTTATTTTGTTTATAACAGGAAATACTGAAATGTTTCACTTCCGCCATTAGATGGGAGAGGAGTCCCAGTCAGGCTGGGTTTATCAGAAAAATTGAAGACGAGTCTCCACATATTCAGGTGAATATTATAGGAAAGCATTTTCCTTTGGTTTCAAATATTATTAAGCTAATGATCAAGGGATACAACTTTAGTAGGTGCTCATTAGATCTGAAACTTTTGATCCAATCCCTTTATCCTCCCACATACCCCTAAATAGGCAGCTCCCAAACACTCCAGAAACTCCCAGGCACAATGACCCATGCATTACACCAACATTAAGAGTCTCACAGCAGCACAAATTTTATCCCTCCCTAAGGAGGAATGAAATTACTAATTTTTTCCCTCAAAGGTGATTCAGAGGACAGAGTGTAGCAAAGGTTCTGTGCATGGAGAGAGAATTACTGCTAAGATTTTATTAGCACATAAACACGATGACGTTTTTGATGCCTGGGGCTATAGAAGCACAATCATTACAATGAAGGCCATATTTCTTTCCATCTTTCCATGGGTCCTGTAACACACTGAGCAATCCATCTTGCTCACATACCCTACAAAATCATAGATATATTTATTTCTTTGCTTCTCTCAATTAGCATTTGACCTTTTGAGCACTGCAGGTGTTCTGGGGTATGACAGCACAAACTCTGCAGCTTCTGCCTTCCAACATAGCCCAGGTGAGGCTCATGAACAGGTAAAGGAGAACCATGGCACTATCAGGTACCAGATTTCTGAGAGCTGCTGTATGAGCCTCTACCAATGCCAGAAATAACCAAAAGCAGCACAGTGAGAATGGCTGGAGATGAGTGGTAGAGGACTGGCAGAGGTTATGGATTATACATTCTATTCCAAGGTAGAAAATAAGTGTTTGCTCACTGACAAAGCGATGCTGATATTTTTGTCATCCAAATGTCATTCAAATGAGACAAGAACCACTAATTCATAAAATCATAGAACAGCTTGGGTTGGAAGTGACCTTCCAGATCAAGTTCTAATTCCCCTGCTATTTCTTCACTTAGAAAAAGTTACAAATGCATAAATTTAAAGATTTAGCAACATTAAGAAAAAAAACCCACATTCTGGGTTGCTGAGGGGTCAAAACACATTTAAGAAACACAGGGATAATCCTTATTAAAAAGATATATAATAATTATTTATTATACTCCTTTTTTAGATCATGCATGAAAATAGAGCAATTTTCTGAAATTTTATTTCAGCTTTTAAATGAATAGCAAATACCACTATACACAGTACTTTTAAAGAAAAGAGCAAAACTGAATCCACTCTCAACCTCCATTTTGTTGATTCAGTCATGTAATGCACTTTCTTTTTAATTGAATGATTTATATAACTGTGAAGCCCTCTGTGAATTTTACAATTGAATATATCATTGATGATTTTCTGCAATGAGGCTTGAAGCTTAGAATTAAAAAGTTATTAGTGTTTTCATTAGGAAAGTTCAAGAGCTCAGATATTGAAGACCAAATCCCAGAATCCACAGCAGGCTTGTACTGATTTTTTTCTGCAATTGTTCTGAATTTATGAACTCCGTTATGAATTATTTAAATGAAACCCTTCCACAGACAAAAAAAATTCAAGGCCAGAAGAGACCATTGCAATCATTCAGCCTGATCTGCTTTGTAATGCAGATCACAGTCATCCCTTTATCTTCTCACTGGTCTTTCCATTCAGGCTTTGGTGTGCCCTAAACTCCTGTCCTCTGCAATATCTTCCCTGTCCTAATGCTCAGCACATCCTAATTCCTACAGCAACACCCTGATCTACTGGGTCATCAGAGATGAGGTGTTTTCTACCTACAGGTTATTTTACCCTTTGGAATATATTTCATACTTCTCAACCCTGCTTTGAACTTTTATTTTTCCCAATAAGACAACCCTCCTTGTCAGAGAAGGGCTACTTAGCTGCAGTGAATTAGCAAATAATGTCCATTTTTAACTGCTAAGGATATTTGGTTAATAGTAATTAATTGCATAAAGGCCTGCTGAGGGTTTTTTCCCAGAAGAAACTGTTTCCTCTCAGGTGATGCCTCAAATAGAATCAGAGATTCACGGAATGGTCTGGGTTAAAAGAGACCTTAAAGACCATCTCCTTCCAACCCCTGCTGTGGGTAGGGACAGCTTCCACTAGACCAAGCCCTGTCCAACCTGGCCTTGAACACTTCCAGGGATGGGACATCCACAGCTTCTCTGGGCAACCATTGCCAGAGCCTCACCACCCTCATGGTAAGGAATACTACTGGTAATGGGTGATCCATGGGTTATTTACTGTCTTCCAGCCATATATTTAAATGTAGAGTAAAAGGAATGTAAAACTTCATCCTTGCAGAGGAATTTACCTTAATAATCTGTTTTGAGTGTGTGGCTGCATGACAGAGAAGTGAAGACGTATTCCAGCTTAATTGGGGCACCAAAAGCCCAGATTAAGACTGAGCCTGTCTCATGGGTGGGTGAGTGAATCCCTCATTCATCATGATGCATGGACACAGTCATGTTCTAATGGCTTTCCATCTTACAGTCACCCTTCTCCTCAAGGGAGGTAGAGATGGAAGAATTTTGTGAATTCTCATATGATAATCATGAAAGGTATCCACGCTTGGCTGGAGCAGTCTCGCTGTCCATAAAATGTGTATGTATCTTTGGGGTATTTTGTCCTCAGGACATAAATCCACTGCAAAAAAAATCAGATTGGCTGCATTTAGAACTTGACCTTGAATAGAGGCTTTATCATAGGATCAATTATAGAATGGTTTGGGTTGAAAAAGACTTTCAAGTTCATCTCATTCCAGCCCCCACTGTGGGCAGGGACACCACCACACCAAACCTCCACATTTTGCTGAATCATTTCCAATCAAAAAAAATATGAAAAAGAAGAAAAATATTCACTGTTAAAAAGCCTTGAGCCTTTCTAATGTTATCCCCTCAGACCACTGATCTTCAGTCTCAGAAGATCCTGGCTAAAGCACAGAGAAGAGTATTCTAAATTTTAAAAACTGTAATAACTAACCAAAAAAATGGGCACAAATAGCAAAATCTTAGATTTTGCTCTTCTTTGCACATTGAAACATTTCTGCTGTTTGTTTTATTAACTTGAAATACACTGAGAAGCCTTTAAAACCATGAAACTAAAAGTTCAGCTCACCCTCTGGTCTTTAATGATATTTCCATTTTACCTTTAAGGTTCTGGTCTTTATCCTGCTTTTTGGTTTTTGTTGTTGTTGTTAAATCTTGAGGAATCCACATGTGCCTGATAGAATGTATTCTGTCCCCACCCCTTTCCAGACAATGGTTTTTTGGGGATGGCCTGAGCCAACAGAATCCAGTACCAAGAAGATATTTTCACTTCATCACTTATGTCATTGAGAGATAATTACAGAATAAATAAGTCCAGAGATGAGTTTGGAAGTGAACTTATACAAATTAATATAAATACGAATTTATATAAGAACACCACAGCACTCTTTCCACTTTAGCACTCTCTTTCTGCTTGGGAACAGAAGCCTGTGCTGTTAAACAGATGGTGGGAGATCAGCTCTGCTTTGGGAACTGTGGTGGGAAATGAAATCTGGCAGGATATTTTGCCCACAAAGCAGAATAAGAACATGAGATCCCAGTGCAGCACAACAGCTGTAGCTGCACTTCACATGGAAATCTTTCGACTTCATCCTCCCTCTCTTCTTCTTTAGATCCCATCTTCTTCATCCCCTCCTTTCTCTTCACAATTATTGATCACTCCAACATTTATCACTTTGTTGAAAACAGTTGTGCAAGAATTTAGAACTTAAAAATCATTGAAAGAGAACTTCCAGAAGGACAAGTCCGTTTGCAAGCTATCTTCAAAAGCTGAAGGGACCGGGTTCTCCCTAGGTAGAAATTAGGTGTGTTGGTGCCACCCACAAAGCCTCACTGATTTTCATCCCCTAGAAGTGCAAACCTTTCTGTAATTCATGCTCAGTAAATCTTTCCAGGCAGGTAATTAAGGCAGCACATCCCTTTTACTGCTACTGAAAGACTTGGCTTATAATCTGTTCATTATTGGTAAGAATTGCTATTTATCCTTTTCTTATTACTTTTCTCAAAGCACAAAAATCTCAATTTTTTTTCCACTAAGCACAGGGCCTGTGCTATCCTGATCTCACAACTGTCTTCTGAGCTCAGCAGGTGACCATTAAGAGTCTGTTGGGAAACCTTGAATCATGGACCATCGATGATTTTGGAATTCCTTTCAGTTCCATGCTCTGAATACTCAAAAGATCCTCAAAGGCACAAAATTCACCCACTTTCCTGGCAAGACCTGGGTGTACTTTCCCAAGATATATTCTTGGATTTCAGAGGATTTGCATGTATTTAGTGATGTATTTAGGATTTGCGTGTATTAGTGTATTTAGTGTCCAAGCAGGAAGGAAATTGTAGTAGAAACACTGGAATTCCACAAAACAGCTTAAACTCTCCCCAAAATCCAAAAGGAAGACTTGTTCCAGACCCTTGTTCACTGCAGAGCTCTGATACCCTTGAGTAATGAGGGTATTATGTCACTGCATAGGTAATTATAAGGAGCACATTGGTGACTGTTTATTTCTTTTTTATCTTGTATTATGTTTGAATTCCATTAGGATGCAACTGCCTGTCCTGAAAATAACAAATAATGTGATTAGAGAGGCACTGAGATTCAACCCCTTTTCCCCAGAGAGAAGTCAAGCTATTGTCACAGCAGAAGTGGTTTCTTCTGCATTCCCAGGTGATTAATATTCATTGGAAAAGGCACTGTAGATGATCCCTTAGGAGACAAGGTGATACAGGCTGTGAGGAATCAAATGAATAAAAAATGTGTCCCAAATGGAGCACTGTACATACTGTCATTATTTTTATGGTCTTGGCGCTCAGGTGTCTGTGTCACAGCCACAGTGTAGCCTGAAAGGCTGAAAACCTGCCTGCACAGGACAACATTTCTTATTCCACTGATATGAGTTTTCTGGTGTAACTGCAAGATTGGCTTTTTTCCAGTTTTATTTAGACCATTTAAAAAGCAAAGTAAAGCAGAACAAGTAATGCTATTCTTAATTAGGGTAAGAGTTTCTGAGTGGGAAAACTGTGAATGAGATTATTCTGCTTACTCCTGATACCAAACAAGTATAATTGTATAGACATTTTTTTGGATCGCTTCAGTCCATCTACCCAACATGCCTAATTTAAGTCAAAATGCAGATCTTTATTGAATTCTGTCCAGTTTACCATTGCCAGTAGCTGGAAGTAGTACTGGGGCTGTCAAAGCACAGATGTGCACTTTGTTCTGCCACCTCTGATGGGACAAGCTTGGGATAGAAAGATCCCAAAGTGAGCAAGACACCTGCAGATGGAAAGGTTTTAAAGAAACTGAGTGAAATACACCCGAGCTCCTCCATCAGAACTTCAGAATGAGATCAAAGGAAATAAACAGTTGCCAGTGTGCTCCTTATAAATACCTGTTCAGTGACAGTCATGTTAAAGATTTTAGCTTTTTTATATATTTCTCAGGTGTTTGTAGCATTGTAGACTGTTAATACATGGTTATATAGCTCCGGGTATTTTTCCTACCTTTATTTCGGATATTAGAATAATAAGCTAACAATTCTAATACATACTTGGAATTCTGTTTAGTCTTATTCTTAAGAAACTTGACAAGGACATTTTGTTTTCCACTAGAACTTAGAAGGTATAAGAAAGCCCCTGATACAACTCCAGTGGAGCAGAACCTGGAGAGAAATTACCTAACCAACTGCTCTTCTAATTGGACAGTATTTGTTAGATATGCCAATTTGTTAAACCTATAAAAATTATAGAAATCCAATGCTGGGTCTGCCCATAGCAATGGGGGCACCTGAAAGCTTGCATTAAGGACCTGGTTTTTATGTTACTATTTGAAAACTGTTGCAAGTTTTGGATTGTTGATTTTAGACTACAGGAGAAGGCATTTTGTCACCTGCCAAGGGGTTAATGACTTTGTAACCCTTCACTCACCATAAAGAAGTCAGGTGACAAACGAGACACCCCTTCTTAAACTGATGCCTGTGAAGGCTGACTTAGCATAGAGACTAGACGGAGTTAAAGAATAAAGTAGGGATTTATTAAAAGGCCTCAATGGATCCACCTTGGGCAGTACAAGAGCCCAGCCAGGGCTGCACCCAAGATGAACCCAAAATGGTCACAAAATGGACAACTGGTCATGGGGTCTCTCACTTTTATAAGTTCTGGTCCATTTGCATATTGGAGTTAATTGTCCAATTCCAGCTTCAGCCCATGAAGTCCCATCCTTCTTGTTTTTCTCTCTTCAGTCCATATTGTTTATGTTCTTGGGCCTGAGATTTGGATCATTTGTCCTTGGTCCCCAGCTAAAGAAGGAATTGTTTTGCCTGGCTACTCTGTGAAGAGAGCTTACTATCCTCTAATATGAAGCCCAGACTTACACACTAAAGCAGAACAGAATCTGAAAAATATAAAATCTAAAACCTGAGGCATGAATACTCTAATAGCTGCTGAAGGATTGATTCTTGGAAGTTCTCGGAACTTCTGATGGAGAAGTGACTTCTAAATTGGAGACTTGAAAGACTCAAGTAGGATATTGGACAGTCAAAATCAGAACCCAAGAGGTTTAGCTAAACCACAGTAACTTTGGCCTGAGACAGTGCTAGGCCTGTGGAATTACTGCTTTTCTTTCTATTCTTAAAAAAACTGGCATAACCAGTTGAAATATCAAATGTAGTTGATTCAGCACATTTTAAAGAATCTATTTTGATAAGGATAAATCTGGTCAGGGAAAAAAATTTCCTTGCTGTGTGTAGGCAAAGCCATGGATGTAAAGTGTCCATGGACCTGGCCTTACTCCTCAGAAGTCAATAGAAAAATTCCTGTGGCAAGAAAGACACAGGACTGAACATTTCCTTAATACCGAGCTATTTGGAGATTGCCCTATCAACATCAATTACAGATATGTCTTTATATGCAGAAAATTTTTCTTCTTGCAGTGGAGAAATAAATGAAAATATATTCTTATTATTAAAGAGATATCCTGTTGTAAGGAAGTTCCACATTTACAGCCCCTTAAAGATTAAATTATTATTGCTGTGGACAAATGGAAATGACTATCCAAACTCCAGAAGAAATTATTTTTTATTTATGAACCTGTTAAAATATATCCCACCCACAGAACAGGGCAGGATGTTGAGTTTGCAAAAAAGAAAGGGTCATGACCATATGATTGAGGGGAAAATATGGTTTTATATGTTCTATCCACTTCTTTTCAATCCCAGCCTTCATGTCTTAATTTAAGAGGTAACACAGCATTGGTAAAATCACCCAGAGCAGACACAGTACAACCGAATCTTGTTATTTGTTGCTAAACAGAAAAAGTTCTTTGCCCACACCTGTTAAAAATGAGATAAAATGTGTGAAGTGTAACAGAACTGGTACTCAAGAATAGCTTTGACTAACTACTTTACAACCTAAATAATGGAGAGAAAGGGAATAGCAGATGCCCCTTATCCATCCTTTAAATAGATGGTGAAGGAAATACAGACATATTATATAGTTTTAATTAGATTTCCTCAGACTGCGTTCCAGTCAATAATTTTGGTGGGAGGAGAGGAAATAATCTCCTTAATGCTTTCATCAGCATTAATCACAGCTCATTTGTTTCTGCAGAGGCCAAAGACAAAAGAACTGGAAAGAAATTAGAGGCACCAGCAGCTTTTGGGTTCAAGGATTAAATACTCTGAGGTTCTCCTCTGCTGAATCTTTCTCCAAGTATTCTAGGAGCAGCAGAAAATGAGAAAGCAGAAAAATTACATAACTACCATAGTGTGGGAATATTCAAAGGCATCTCACCAGCACCAAGCAACACTACTTCCTGAACTGTAAACATCTGAATTCCTGAAATTCACAAATGTCTCTTAGGTTGCAAGCACCTGGCATGTTTTCCCTCTATAATCCACACTACTCTGATTCATTGCTTCTGGAGAAACCACATGCTCTAGGCTTTTAGGTTTGACCCAATAATCCCTTTCTGATGCAGCAGATATGGACAATGAGTGCAGGGTGCTAAGGTTCAGCACCTTCTCTCTTTTTCTGTCCCCAGGCTGTCAGCTTTGAGGTCATGGCATTGCATGCCATGCACTGCTGTATTTTCGTGCCAACTGGTTTGCATAACCAGAGGAATTGTTTGAATACAGAGCACAGAGCTGGTTGTCAGAAGCAGCACGTTCCCTAAAGAGAGACAAAAATGAATTATCATTTAGACACTAAGAGAAAGCTGCAGCAAAATGAGATAGTTCTGTTGTTATCTAACATTCATCAAAGGGATCACAGTGCTTAATTGCTGGTTTGAGAACTCCTTTATTATATCATCTGCTATTCAGTGTTGGAAAGTACATAATAATTTAGAGAGGTCTGTTCACTTTGAAGCAGAAAACATGCACAGACTTGCATTATATTTAATCAGCATCTTCATTCTGCCATTCATGACTGGACAGACCTACTCCTTCCAGAGCAGGTCTGAGAGAATATCCCTGTCTATCTGAAAGTGCTTGTCTACACTCAGAATCTGTTACCATGGAAAACAGCTAAATATCTGAATCACCTTCTGCAGGAACCTCCTTCTCTCTACGGATTTTCCAAGGAGCATAGGGCAAATACACATCCCCTGCAGACATCTCAATTAAGTGATTGATTTCTCCTTCTCCATATGTCTAGAAGAAAATTTCTCCTTGAGCATGAAGCTTTGGTTACCAGGGAAACACCTATAACTTTGTCATATTTACAATAAGAAATGCATCTCCAGGTTCTTCATACCATTAGCTAATTAACTAATTTCTATCAATGCACTCTAATAAGTAAATATTGTAGAAAGGGAACAGCTTGATAGTAAAATAAGATTGAGTATTTGAAAGCACCTGGGAGAAAAAGGATATAGAAAAAGGGGTCTCATAGCAGGTGACCTCCTTCCTGAAGCATGGAAAAAGTAATTTTTAGTTTACTAGGCCATCTCTTCTTTGGCTTTAGAGTAGAATATTCCTTCTTTTCTACCTTGTTTTATGTGGACTTTCACAAGGCAATTTAGTGCTCAAAAGTCTCTTCTGCTTCATATAATCTCAGTGTGGTGAAGAAATTTTAATATTCTGTTATTTATTCATCACTTTAGGTAGCTCAGGTAGTGGTTTAGTGTTTTCTTTCCTTCTTGCTGCCCTACTTTTAAGATCAACACCCCAATAGTCCTTAGCAAACTGATACAGTCACTTTGAAGTTCTTGGTTTCTTAAATAATTTTTGTGTGTGTTTTGTTTCATTTTTGCTGTCAGTAAGATAGAGGCTTTCACTTTTTACCTGCCTATTTTATATCCTCGTATCCTCTTTTGTATCTACTTCCCAGGTGCCAGAGGACAGACCAAGTGGCCTCTTTTTTTTTCCCAATCTTGCCAATTTTTGTCTGTGAATCTCTGATATTTGGGGGAAGGGGAGGGGTGCGGGGAGGAGGGGTCACTTGCCAAAACAGCTCACAAAGAAATGGCATTCATTTTAAAATAAGTAGTGTTTGCCCCTTTAAATGTCACATAAAATTACATAAGTCAGAAGATAGGTTTAGAGTACAATACATCTGCTTTTTTAATGTTGTGTGAAAACAAATGGTGGGGCAAAAGAGACTGTCCTGAGCTATGGAGGTGTTCCTGAGATTTATGAGTCTTTGTCCATCATTAAAAGGACTTTACCTGGTCTTAAATGCATATATCTGCCTGTCCAGAGCCAAAAGAGAGAGCACAAGTGAATAGCATTCACTACATGAATCTTTAATGTGTATTGGCTTTGTCTCCCTAATGTATTTATGGCTGCTTCACTTGCAGCATTTTTCATAGAATTTTGTAGGTAATTATGCTTAGTGGGCCTTCCATCTTCCAGCCTGTGCTGTCCTCCTCCCTCGTTTTGCCCCATCAGTCCTGCAGAAGCAAAGCCTAAGGCAGCTTGAGACACATTTAACAGAGATGTAAATGTTTCAGAGTCACAGTTTTGTGGAATTTTACAGCTGGCCAAAAGGATGTGTTAATTAGTAGCACACTCATTTTTGGGACCTGATTCATCTGTCTATTCAGATATTTAAAATCCATCGGATACGTCTGGCCCTAGAGCACTTATTTCTTGCCAGCTGGTATAAAATGAGTCTGGTTAATTAGATCACACCTAAAAAATCTTCACAGAAGATAACTAAAGTTAAGTAGCTGAATCCCACCCTTTGACCTCTTTCCAGGATAAAATCCAAAAAGAAAAGGCAGCATAGGAAACCTGGATTTCATAAGGCTTATACCTGGTTTCTCCTCTACTCACTGGCCTGTTGGGCTTTGATGTTTCCTGTTCCAGAAGCCACTGGTACTTCATGGTGAGACAAATAATCCCAAAAATTCACTGTCTGCATTGACTACATCTTTATCAACTGTGGTGGGAACTGATAGCCACATTTGTCTTATACTCAATCATGGGCCTGGGACACCAGCCAGTTGCCTAAAAAGAGGCTTTTTTGTAATAGTTCAGGCATCCTAAGGTATCTGAGATACATCCAGTTGTTGTCCCGGTCTGATGTGATAAAAATGCAACAAACTGAGTCTTGCTCAAACAGCAGTGGGAGGGAATCCTAGGAAATATTAGAAGTCATCGAAGTCTCATATTTAGACAAATGACTCTGTGAAGAGCAGAAGGAAATCACTCATGACTTTATGCCTTCACATGCTTTCCTCCAATGTTTAGTTTCTCTTTCTTCCCTAATACTTGTCAGCTCACCCCAAAATCTGGTGGTGAGGCCTTGGCACAGGTTGTGGATCCCCTATCCCTGGAAGTGTTCAAGGCCAGGCTGGATAAGGGTTAGAACAGCCTGGCCTAGTGAAAGATGGCCATGCCCACAGCAAGGGTTTGGAATTAGATGATCTTTAAGGTCCCTCTCAACCTGACCCAGTCTGTGATTTTGTAATTCTATGTTCTCTCTTCCTGTTGCTTTATTCTTCTGCTCAGCCTCAGGAGTGGATCGCCTGAGGAGAACAAGAGTGCACTTGGTCTTCCTTTACTCCATCTTTTGCAAAATTTAAATAAAGTATTCAAATTATTCATATCAACCTTCCAAAACTCTTTAATCCAGTTTTATATGCCCAGTCAGAAAATTTAAAAAACTCCACTTGGCTCTGTTGCTCTGTCATGCAGAGGTGAATGTTCAGGAGCAGATGCGTGTGAAATCTGCTGGCATGAAATATTCACAGAATTTTTCTGGATACATATTTAAAAAAAAATCAAAGTTCCTTTTTGAGCAGAAATAAAAGACAAGATTAATTAAATACATAGAACAAAACAAGCTGTTTATTCTGTGTCAGATGACAGAAACAAGGAACAGCTTTTGAAGTTGGCAGAACCACCTTTCTGCACAGCAGAGTAGAACAACCAGCCCACTGAAATCTTGTGGAAAGGGCATTTCCCCTGAGAGTCAGAGCTGCACATGTCAAATCTCATTTCTCCTGCAGAACAAAGCTTTTCACAACACCAGCTTGGCAACATAACCACCAAATTTAGCAGGGTAGGTGTCAGGAAGTTTCCACTGAGACCAGCTGGGAAAAATCTGTGAAGTGGGAGCAAGGGACTGGGATTGGTTTATCAACTTTATGACGAGGAAACTCAGCTCTTTCAGACATCAGCTGATGCAGTTCACTGATGCCCACTGCAGTGAGATATCAGGAGCTGGACTGCAGTGATCCCTTCCAGCACAGGATATTCTGATCTGAAGGTCAGTGAGGAATTGTGCTCATGGCCTGGGTCCTCTGACTTGTGTTTTCAGGCAGAATGAAGGTGACACTTGACAGAAAATACAAAAGCTTTTAAGAATTGACAAAACTACATCTTTGCCTTCTTCTGAGGAATTCATCCCTCCCTCATCAGGCTACAAGGAAGCTGAAAGTTCTTGTTCAATCAGTAGAGGCTAGAACAGCCCCTCAATACCAGCTTTCCAAATCCCTTTTGTTTTTAGCTTTCAAGTGTGTGGTTT
The DNA here is from genome assembly GCA_013399835.1 of Leptocoma aspasia. Taxonomy (NCBI): domain Eukaryota; kingdom Metazoa; phylum Chordata; class Aves; order Passeriformes; family Nectariniidae; genus Leptocoma; species Leptocoma aspasia. The sequence goes on from VXAX01005713.1 coordinate 21,906, forward strand.
CCCATCCAACCATGGCCATAGTGGACCACGTGTTTCCAAGCCTCAGGCTGGAACACCCGGGTTTACATTACCTGAAATTTAATGTGACTCTGATGCAAAGGCTCCATCTGGTACCTGTTGAACAGTGACTGCACTGTTCCATGGCTCAGCCTGTGCTTGTATTTTGCAGTTGGCTTTTCGCTGGCTCCTGGTGCCAGTGCAAGGTCTGCATTTTGATTTTCAGATGATTTGATGATGCATACCCTGGAGACGTATCAGAAATCAGATTCTGCACAGAATTCAAGCAGCAGCTGTGACCCTCTGGGGCAAAATGAATCGCTGAGCATAGGGCTGAGCATAAACCATCCTTAGTTAAAAGAATCAGCTTTGGGGCAATCTTTTAGAGGAGATTAAGTCATTTGGCACTCTCTGAGAGTGCATTTGGCACTCTCTACAAAACACCCTTAAAATTTTGTCTTCAAAAATCACTTCCCTTCAAAAACACTGTGCAAGTTTTGAGAGTTTCATGTCCTTTCCTAATATTTCCTGACCAAGTGCAAGCATGAGCATTGCCAAACAGAGTTGTGAGCCCAGAAGTTATGAAGGGAGTCCCCCAGACAGTTTTGTACCTCAGATTTCTTAAGCAAGAGGAAAATCAGCACCTCAGCCTGTTCTGCTTCCTGCACAGGAGCACTGTTCAGTCTCCAAGTCATCCTCTCCTTCATGTTCTTCCTCACATGGTCTCCATTTTCTGGTTAAAGAAGATTACAGCGGGTGTCTTGAGAAAGGAGCCAATTTTACTCAGGAGGAAGAAGTTACTCTCAAAAAAATCTCAGCCTATAGCCAGCATGGTACCTGCTGGTTATGCCAACAAAGTCTTGAGAAAATGCCCATCACAAATGGTATGTGAGCATCTCCTGTGGTAACACTGAACTGGGACATCTGTAGCAGCACTTTCTAGAATCTTTGAATCATTAAGATTGGAAAGGAACTCCAAGTGTGGGTGGCTTAGCTGTTTCCCCACCTCGGGAGGGAACTTACCTCCAGGGCCCTTTGGAGGCAGTTCCCCCTTGAGTTTTCTGGCAAGGATGAAAAACGAGCAAGACTCTGGATTTTCTCTGTCTTCGGTTTATTGTTTATTCTTTTCTTATCTAGAGGTTGATATACTGTCTACACCAGACTCAGCACCACAGAAGCAAGGCACAAAATGTCGAATCCAACCTTTACCATGTCTCTTGCCAAGTGCCTCCTTATGATAAGGCCAAATATTTTTTGTGGCAAAACACAAGAGCTCCATCTGCTCCCTGCACGGAGCCTGAGGACAAAATGACCCAATCTGGTTAAGCATGAGATAAACTGATCCTACAGGAAAACAACAGCAGAGTTTTACTGTGGTAAGTTTCAAGGGAATATGCACTAGAACAGACTGGGGGGTTTTGTCACTTACACTAAGAAGTCATCAAATTTGACTGTGAAACCAAAAACAAATATTCCTCCCCATCCAATGCCCAGCTTCTAGGGCACAAGTGCCAAAAATTATTCACCTGAGTTTCTATAATCTCATTAGGACTTGACTTCCGATTTATGTCTACCATCTTCATCTAGGTGGTTGAAAACACTAATTGTTCAAAACATTTTGGGGAGGGAACACAGAGCTGATGGATATTCTCCATCCAGTTCTCCAATGCTGATGGAAAGGCAGCATGGCCAAGCAAAAGCCCCATCCATCAATGAGCAGTTCTGTATTTGACTCTGGCTTATGGTGGCCACTGAAGTTGCCTGGTGACCTCCTCTTTGCTGCTCTTTCTTCCAACTCCAAAGCTTTGCCTACTTTCTACAAGGTCTTCTGGACTCGGAGGGCTCTTCATGTGCATCCTGCTTAATAGAGTAGTCTACAAAAAACGTGACTACTTTACACATTTATCCCTCTCCATTCATTTGGCCTCACCAAATGTAATTCACTTCTTTTATTCTGGATGTATTAAGGTATAAATTCCACAAAAATCCCCCCAGAGTGAGCTAAATGTCATCTCTAGCTGGACTACTCAGGCATCCCTCTGATCCAAATTAAAATAATGAATAGTAATTGCTAAAAAGAGACCCTGGTCTGTCAGTGTGGGAAGAGGATTTCCAAGCCCCAGAGATTTAGGTGGTTAACACCTCTTGTTTAAGTGGTTTAAACTGTTCCATGATCCAAGCCCCCTGTTTTCTCCCCCACAAAACCTTCTCCTCTGGATGTATAATCCTCAAACACAGGCCCACGTGGCAAAAAGAAATGAAGGATACTTTCCTTTTCAGCCAGCTCAGGGTATTTTCAGGGAGGGAGGGATGCACCCATCAGTCAGACCAGGTGTCTGTCCATACCTCAGGGTGACAGCCACTTTGTTATATTGATAGATTCTAACAGGGACTGGGAGTATACTTACTCACTGATACAATTCATTACACTTTAACATACGATGCTCTCTCACTGCTGTCTAGAAACATTGACTAAGTAGAAGTCCAGCATACTGATTTATTGGAGCTGGCAACTCGAGTCCAATGAAGAATCCAATGCAGGGAACTTTTTGCCAATACACAGTAACTTTGTTTACTCAATAGAGGATGTATCCATCTTTCAGCTGGCATTGATTGCCTCTCCATTTTTTTTTTCCAACATGCTCAGGCTGTAAAGGGGGAAAAAAGAATCCCATCACAGAAAGTGATTTGTTTTGGTAAAGTAAAAAATGTTAAACCTCTCCACAGATAAACCAAACAGGGTGAGAAAGAAATAACTGTCCTCTTATGTAGCATAAAGATTTTAATTTGAAGCACAGCTCACACAGCTGATTATTTCCTGGCCTACAATAGAAATATTCATTCAGACAGAAGCAAAATGCCATCATTTTTCTGCACTGAAGGTCCTTGAGTGTCATAATGGAAGGAGATGGGGAATGAAAACAACGATCATGTTCTGGCACACAAGTTACCCAGAAAATCATGAAAGAGAGTGCAAGAAATCCATGGAAGACTTCAACTTTCAGACACACACATGAATACCTTCAAGCCACCTGTGACAGGATGAAGGGCTCGAGCATGTGGAACATCTGGTCTGGCTTTGGACAGAGGGTTTGTGCTCTCACATGACAGGCAGGGAGGTCACAGGGGACTGCCAAACACCTTTTTCTATCTATTGACCATATAATCACAGAATAACAGAACTATTTGGGTTGGAAGGAATGTTAAAGACCATCCAGTCCCAACCCCCCTGCCATGAGCAGGGACACCACTCCATGGTCCCTTCCCACCTATCTCAGTTTGCTCCAAGCCCCATCCAATCTGGTCTTCCAAGGATGGCACATCCACAACTTCTCTGGAACCTGTGCCAGGGCCTCACCTGCCCATGGAAGATGGATAGAAAAAGATGATCTTTGGGGTCCTTGCAACCCAAACAATTGCACTATTCTGCAACTCTGCACATAAGTATGATTTTTGTTGCTTGTCTAAGAATGGGTCAGAATGTGCTGTCTCTTTGGAGAAAGAGCTTAAAAAAAACATCTCTTGACTTTAATCTTTCAGAACAGCTTTGACATTTGTAGCAGGGCATCTAACCCCCCCACAAGAGCTTATCTGTTGATTGTTATCCAGTCAGATAACTCAAGCAGGATAAGCTGTCTTGTAGGGAGTTATTTTGGTTCCATGGGGCTAACACTGGTCTGGCATCTCCCAGCTGAAAATAAACATCTTAGTGTTGAAGTGAGATTTGAGAAGATAAGCTGGATTTCTGACTGACAGACACTTGATTTACAGCTATAAAAGTCACACCAAACTTTCACAAAGTGGAAATCTTCTGCAAATTTACCTGGAAAAGTTTGGAGTTTCTCCCATGCATGAGGATGTTGCTTTGTGGTTCCTCCTAAGTGCTGAGTTAAGGAATCTGTAAATTATCATCATTTTTTTGTAAGTTACATTCAATTCCTAATCAATACCATTTCTTTTGCTAGATTTACTATAGATACCTTGATATAGTGCACTGTTTTATATTATGCTGTAATCTATTAGTAATTCTTCTAGTTTTAGACTGTGCACTAAGTAACTCTGATTAAGGTCTTTCATCTGTTACTTCTTATCCATTCAATAAATAATTCATTTTTATAAATAGACCTGATTTGCCATCCTTAGCACTTGTGAGCCAAAGGGATTTCTTAAATTCAAGCTATTCCCAAAAATCTCAGACAAGAAAGGATATAGCTTTATTTAAACCCCTTCCAGTGAAAGAGTTTCAATACAAAAAATGAATTCTTCCTGACCCTCAGAGTCAGTGGCAGGGCTTCTTTAGTGAACTTTGTTCTGAAGCTTCTACTCTCCCTGACAACATTTACAGAAATGGCACATTTCTTCCCAAGATCAGGTTTAGAACACGAAGAGAACACCTCCAGAATCTCTATCAGAAACTAAATCCACAAGATGATCTTCTGCTGTCTTTATTCACATGGAACAGCAAAGTTCTGTGTAGGACTTCAGTCTTGGTGGCAGACAGAAGTGAAGGAATTAAATTTTATGTATAGACAGCTGCCAAGCAGTGCAGTTTTCAATGCAAAATGTGTCGACAAGAAAACTTGAGAATCCAATAGAGTTCATGGGGTTTCTGGTAAACCACATTAAAACAGCATCATAATTCTGGATAAAGGATTCTCCAGCTCCACATTTCACTCTACATATATTTTGCTAATTTTTCTCTCTGCAAGTGAAAACAGCCTCTCCAGGAAAAAAGCAAAAAGAATCTCTTGGCATTCAAAAAGCCTTTAGAAACTGTTACTATGTGCTGCAAATTGCACTTTGCACACACCACCCCTCCCACGCAGACAGCAATGAACACTTAATGCCCCAGGAGTGCAAGGAGGCAATTCCTCGTAAATGTTAAGTGCTGCCTGTTGCTGCCTTCGAAATGTCATTTCCAACAGTTGTGATTGAACGAGCAAGTTCTGCTGCATCCTTCCCCCACCAGCTCTCCTACATCCTGACACATCTCCCTGAATTCATATCCATGTGGAAACGTGCTGCATTTCTGGCAGGTATGTGAGGGGGCTGAGTGGACCCCATGGATGCAGCAAGGAGAGGAGAGAGTCCACATGCCTGGAAAAATGTAAGGCAATTTCACCTGATTTTGCTCTGTAGCAGTCAGACTCCCTAAGGTTATTTACTAGAACACATTTGATGAACTAGAAGCCCATTTCCCCCCACTGCATGTACAGGCAGTGTAAGCAAGTAGCTCAATGTTAGACACCTGCACAGGAAAGCCATAAAACCAGACTTTAAAAAGTAAAGCTGTATTTAAAAGTTTAAAACTTTATTTTCTTCATATATATCATTAATAATATATTGGCAATACTGCCTTTAAAATTAGACTTAAAAACATCTCTGCTGTAGGCAGACATTTTGAATAATGCAATGTAAAGGCAACAACAGAAGTTGATTTTCCTAACAAAGCATGGAACAGCTCAGGATCATCAAATCATCAAACACCAGAAGGGGCACAGCCCTGCCTGGGCTTCAGCAGGAACCCTTTGCCTGTCTGCACACAGAGCCCAGCGCTCTGAGCACTGTTACAGTTAGAAATGCTGATTTTATGTAAATGCAGCATAGACTAGCTCAGTTTCTTCAGTATGCTCCAATTAATAAAAGTGCACCCTTAATAAATGTGGTAGAATTTTTGTTTATCCTGAGAAGTCCAGCTGAAAGACTCTACATAAGCAGTAAAGCTATTGTAGAATATTTTGTTAGAAAATTTCTTTGTGGCTTTTTAAAAAACAAAAGGGAAGATTCTGATCAAGTATGGATAACTTCTGGATAACTTTAGACTTAAGAAATTGGTAGTAAATGATGGTTTTTTACTGTTATGTACTGTATCTGAGCACTTTCAAAGAGCTGCTTCCTTCAACTCAAGAGATTTCTGAACATTAGTAGAGGATGAGACTTACAAATTTAGAAATTGTTAGGGGAACTTCCCTATGTAAGCAAAACCATAGGATCATGGAATGGTTTGCGTTGGAAAGGACCTTAAAGATCATCCAACTCCAGCCCCTGCCATGGGGCTTCCACAAGACCAGGTTCCTCTAAGCCCCGTCCAACCTGGCCATGGACACTTGGGACATCCAGATCTTCTCTGGGCAGCCTGTTCCAATGTCTCAACAACCCCACAGCAAAGATTTTTGTTCCAATATCAAACCTCAACCTGCAATTCTGGGTAGATCAACAGCCCACGAGGTCTGACATTTGTCTCACAAATCACATACAGCAGAGAAAGGAATTTCTTGTCATTAATTAGGGTGTTTATTATAAAATGGTGCCTACCAGCATTTTCCATTGTATTTAAAAATCCACAGATCTGTATTCACTACATTCTTTATCTAAAAGATTCTTGGTCTCTTTTATGAGAAAGGAATCATAAAGTTAAAATTTAAAACCAAGAATGGAACAGTACATTAAAATAGATTTAAAGGAGTTTAATTTGACAGTTCTTCAAACATTTTTAATTGGCATGGCTCCACTACAGTCCACTGGAGGATGGTGATTTTTAGCAGCTGGGTGTCTAAGAAAAGTCTGAAAGAGAAAAGGGAGGCCGTGGGAGGCTACCTGTGTGCAAATCCTACAGAAACAGTGGAACTAGATGGACTATTTAGGAAGGGTGAGGAGGGCTGCAGCAGGGTGTGATCCCTAGAACAAGAGAGGCTGGAATGTGAATTGGATTCAGCTGTGAGTTCACAATTCAGTCTAACTCTCCAAGCAGTTTAATTTCCAGCCAATATGCATGGGATTCCACAGCATGGGATTCCAGAGCATGGTACCCGACAGGAAAGTTAACTGGAACCACTGTGATCATATTCCAGTGATTTGTAACCCCCCAAGCAGTCTGAATGGTGCAACAAGGCTGGAGGAAGACACAATAAGTTTGTTCTTTGACCAGTATTGCTTTTTATAATCTGACCTGAAACTCTTCCCTGAAAAGTGACCCTGGCCCTGCCAGTTCCGCAAGAACTCTCCTAGGAGCATCCTCCACACCCCAAATATTGGTTTAAATAAAAGAGCAGACTTCAAGATAACAGCAACTCTCAGATTAAGCTCATGAACAGTGAAGGCAATAAACAATCTTAAACACCAAACCAAACTGTATCAAGAAACCTTGAACTCCTGTTGTGAAATGAACTCTTCTTTTTTTACTTTAATTGTGGATCTCAGCAGGCACTGTGATATAAAACCCTGTGAGATACTTGATAATAAACTCAAACAGTCCCATTTTCATTCCTTTACCCATTAAATAGATGATGACAATTGGAAAGAAGGAGAACAATTCTCAGCATAGAATAGTTCATTATGGATTTGTCCCACCCTGGGCAGGTTCCATCTGGGGTGGGGGTTAAGTTGCTATCAGATTGGTTGATTGCCATTTTGACCAGTGGTTGTAGTTCTCAGAAAGATAATTCCAGTCAGGAGTGGTGTGAATTTTCATTTTAATGCCTCCTGGGTTCCTGCAAGGTTCTGGTCAGAGAGCATGCAGTTGTGTTTAGTGAAAACCTCATTAAAGATTAATCCAGTAAAGACTGGCCATAAACATTTACCACTGTAATTCCATAAAAGTTAATGGTGTCAGTAAACAGGAGGCTGGGACAAGCCAGGCTCCACAAGTCATGGTGGGGAGGGAACAAATCCCAGGCTGGAGCAGCAGCTTGCAAAAACACTTGGCAGGACTCACTTTGCATGTGGCATTTGGAAAGTGGGAATTGCTCCCAGTGGGAAAGGCTGAAGTGGATTCTGTCTCTTGATTTGCTTAGGAAAATGATTGTTTATCCCATCTGTTGTTAGGGAATGGTTCCCCACAGAGAGGATCCGGTGCAGGCATGGAGCTGGCCCTGGGGAGGAATACCAGACACAGGCAAGTCAGCAGAACAGCTTTGCTATGAATTTGTGGTGGTTGATGCCTTACTCCAGGCAGCCGTACCTGAGGAGGGAAAATTAATTCATCAGCTACATTCAAAGGGCAGTTTGGGAAAGGCACTTAACAAACATAAACTGGGAAACTGCCCAAATAACGGTGTTTGATGGCAGGGAATTTCTTACGGAACAGAATCCCTTGTTAAATTTCAGTCAGAATTGTTGCAGCCCCACTCATAAATAAGGGTTTTCTTTCCTTTCTGTTGCCATTGCTGATGATAATTCATTGCATGCTATTTATTATATGCTAACATTACATACACAATGGGACAAAAAGTCGTGTTTTCCCTAGAAAAGCAGCCTGAAGTGCAAACAATGTCATTATACATATTTATACCTACAAGCTGAATGCTAGTGCTTTTATTATGCTTTATTAATCCAGGAAGAATTTATAATCTCTTAATGTAGCAGTTATATTCTATTCAGCTGTCCTATAAAAATATATCAAAGCTGGGAATGGTAAATAATTACCTAATCCATTAAGACTCAGAATATAATGAGCAGTGACTGTTGTTTTATTTGGGGATGTCTCAAAGCAATTCCCAACTCTTCCTCCTCCTACCCCATGACATCAAGTATAGAGTTAATAAAGGAAAAATACCTCCAATTAACTTACATGTTAAAAGGCAACACAGAAAGCCTAAAATACACTGGGAAAGTTCAAGAGAACAGTAATTATTTTAGAGTGATACAAAAAAAAAAATCTACTGCTGCATATCAGAAAAAGCAAAGCAGCATGAATTATGTACTTATGTAAATAAAGCTAATAGGCGATAACATTAATTAATGGCATAAAACTTCTGCTCATCATTCTGCAGATAGCAGGTATTCATTTGTGAGGATTAATTTATATTTTAATTAGAAATTTACATATTTAGCAGCCTTGCCATCAACAATTAGCAACTCCAGTGCATTTAAGGATTTTCAATTTAGACTAAACATAGCAAATTTCAAAGGGTCCTTTTGGAGCAATTTGTCTCGTTTCACAGCAATGGGGAGCTACACATTCCCTTCATATCCACCCATTAGCTTCGGATAAAAACTCCTAAGAAGTAGTTTGTAATACCTCAAACATGATCTGGTCTCTTCTAATTTACTTCTCATGAAACATTTATGGTAAATATTAATTGCTAGGGAAGGTCTCTGTGGAGGCCGAGGAAGATAAAATTGTTTGCGATTAATAAGTTTGGAGCGACAATAAATCAGCCTTACGGGTGCTGGGTGAGTGGGGAAGGGACAGGAGTGGTTGGCTCCATGTATAATTAAGTTTTGGGTAAGATTAGTGAGTTGGAGGTTAAATAAGTTTCAAATAATTCCATAATGTGTTGGCAGTATATACAGAGTGAGGTTTGATGTATATACAAACAGTGAGAAGAAAAATTTGGGTTGGGTGCCTTGCATGATTCATCCCAGATAAACAGATGGAAAGATTTGGGCTCTGCTCTCCCTACCACCAGTGTGAAGGCAGGGGAACTCCACCACAGACACGGCCTGAGGTGTCTCTTAACACACCACAAGTTTTCGCACGTTCACATCCATCAGAACATGGCCCAAAGGACTCACTTCAGACTTGTTTCATAGCAAGAAGTGGCATAATTTTTCATTTCTGAGGAACCAGTCTTAAATTCAGTTCACAACAGGTATATTCCCAACTGGCCTGTGCTCATTCCTCATCCTGCAACAGAAGCTTGGGCTGGAGGATAATCCCTGGGAAGCCCAGAGCAGAGCACCAGCTCCTGAAATCTCACCCACAGCAGAACACCAGCTCCTGAAATCTCACCCAGAGCTCATGGGGTGAGGAAATGCAGCCCCCATCTGCAGCCTTCAGCTGCCAACATGCAAATAACATTGCAGGCAAGATAAAGGAGGAGGAAGCTGATGGATGGAAATGCCCAAACAATAATTAATGGCAGGGAATTTCTTCATGAACAGTATCTCTTTCTGAATTTCAGTTGAAATTGTTGCATCCCATCCATAAATAATTTTTGTCTTCCCTCTCTTTTGCCACTGCTCTAGGCAATTTATTGCATACTATATGTTATATTGTAATATTACATAGACAATGGACCAAAATTTCATATTTTCCCTTAAAAAACCAGCCTGAAGTGCAGATTCAAGAGTAGCAGGATACTGTATGATATCCTATGATGACTGGACAATAAGTTTGGCTAGTAGTAATGTTTCTGGTGAAGTCCTTTTTTCAATCAAGGCAAAATTTCCATCAGGACACAGTCACTTTGTGCTCCTCTCTCCGACTGCTGCCATGGGAACAATCATGTGCCAGGATCAGGGGACAGTGGTTCAGTCCCACCAGCTCCTGCATGGGTACAAGAGCACAATCTTCATCCCAATCCTTTCAGTGTCTTGTATGATCCATGGCAAGATGAGCCTTGAAACTCTCTTTGGTCCAGCTTCCCTAAATGCCTAATAAAACTGAATTCTCATTAAGGTTTCTGAAGTATATTTATTTCAAAAATAGTATTTTGAATTCCCTACAGGACTTCCCTGAGGCATAAGGAATATGACCAGAAACACCCACAGGTGGGAAGCCCTACCCCGCCATCAGCTATCATGCTGGGTGTTAATTGTTCCCCCATCCCCAGTTGTGCTCATTTTCTCAGCCCAGCTGTGCCATACAAAGCACAGCTTCACTAATTATGGTGTGCAAAGCTCACTGATGCAGCTTAGAGAAATCAAGGATAGGGAACACCTCCAGAGATGATCTACTCCACAGCTGCTGGCATCTTCCCCTCTGTCAATATTTCTTTTCCTACATAAACAGCATCTTTACTCCTTAGAGTGGGCTCTGAGAAGTGAGAGCTGTAGCTGGAAACATCCCTCCTTTGAAAAAGTGAGCTTTTGCCACTGGCAATTACATAGCCAGTACTTTGCTGGCTCACTGCCTTGCCATGAAGGATGGAGCAGTTTTCACCCAATATTACTTTTCTCAATATTTCACAAACTCCTCTGAATCCTTGTGATCCCTCCTAGGCCCTTCCCTGCTAATTTAAGGAACACTGGCCATCCTCCTGCACTTCAGTTCATCTGAGAGACCAATATTTCACTGACCAGCCAGAAGGAATTAAAATATAAGCAGTTAACTCTTGGCAGCTGCTGCACAGCCCTAATCCTCTCTCAAGGCACTACTGACACCTGAACCATTTCTCCAGTTATTTGATAACCTGTGGCTAAAAATGGGCAGTGATGGATAGAGCAAGTATTGCTTCCACAGGTACTCATTTTCTTTGCTATTCTCCCCAAGAGATTTTTTTTCCTGACGACTAAATGAAATCTTTTTTGTCCTAGTCAGAGTGTAGAGACCTGTATTCTCTTCTATAGTTGAACCAATCCCTTTATTCCAACCCATCCTTCTCAGTCATGGTGTTTTTTACCAATGTTCATTTGGCTGTTTGGCCAAACATTTATGATTTTCTCTCTTTTTCTGTGCTATAACAAGAGCTTGAAGACCCAACCAAGGTTAGTAATGGATTATGCTGGATGCTCAGTGTTTGCAATTTTGTATGTACAGGCACATGCATTGAGGGAAAGGCCCTTGTGCCCAAAACTTGGATTTATTCAGAAGGGACAAAAGGCCAGTGGATGCTCAGGAGAAGATAAACATCACCCGAAATCTGTGTCAAACATGGACAACAAGCTCAGGTTTTGGGTAGCATCAAAGTCACACAGAGCAATGTCTCCATCAAAGGTCATTAATGGATTTAAGTGTCTGGCAGTCAGTGGCAAAGAACCAAAGTAGAAAAGCAGAAGAAGGGAGAGTCCTGCAATGCAGATGAGTTTCTCTTTTATCGAATGGTTTATTTTTAAAAGAGCCACAGAACAAAAAAATGCCATTAATATCCTGTGACTCCCTACATGTGCTTCACAAAAGCACTTCTAGCCAGGATTCACCTGAAATTGGCAATTATTGATCATTGTTCTGTCATATTTTTGCTTTGGAAGGTGCCAGATGTACATCCATACAAATTATGCCTTGTTTTTTTTTCCCTACAGTTATGATACAATCAATTTCCTGCCCTGAAAGCTACCACTACCAGCTAAGATAAACTTTTCATTCAAGCAAAATTAAAATCTCCCAGAATCTGCCCCTGTGTCAGTAGTTTTTTACAGAATATGGCAATTTCCAGAAGAAAATAAAGATAAAAATTCCCAGATAGAAAACAGTGCTATTCAAAAAAAAAAAAAAAAAAAAAAAAACCAGAGAGAGAGAAAGACACCTGCAAGGGTTTGGGTTTCAATATCTGCCTCTTGCTGGGTGAAATTCTGTGATTCCAAACATAGGATTTCAAGGAAGGTAAGAAGGAGGACATGCTGTCAGCTATGGGAAGCATCTGCAGGAAAATTGTGTGTTCTAGGGTGCTTCTGATTATTAGGGACTTTTCACCAGGGTGTGTAGTGAAAGGACAAGAAGGAATGGCCTTAAGCTGAAGTAGGACAGATTTAGATCACATATTAGGAAGAAATTCTTTACTGTGAATGTAGTGAGACCCTGGCACAGGTTGCCCAGAGAAGCTGGAAGTGTCCTGAAGTGTCCTGGAAGTGTCCAAGGCCAGGTTGGATGGGGCGTGGAGCAACCTGGGATAGTGGAAGGTGTCCCTGACCATGGCAGGGGTTGGAACTGAGTGAGCTTTAAGGTCTCATCCAACCCAAACCATTCTATAATTCTGTTATTGAAGGAGACACTTCCTGATGGTGCTCACTCCCCTAGATTCACTGAGAATCAGCCTGGGAAAAGTTATTTTTTAGTCATCAAATCCTTTAGGGTGACAATTACCCTATAAGCTCAGAAAGACCTAGGTCACTGCTATCCAAGAGTGGAAGATCATGTCTGGAGTGACTCCTGCCTCCCCTAAGGTATTGGAAGAATTCTGATTCATTCTGGTGGCAGAACCATCAGAATAGATATAGTGTCCAAAAAAAAAGAAAGTCATAGAATCATAGAATCATCATAGAATGTTTTGGGTTGGAAGGGGCATTAAAGGTCAGCCAATTCCAATCCCCTGCCATGGCACTAAACTGAGCCAAGCCATGGACAACTACTGATATCACTGGTGAACTCTTGGCAGCAGAAACCCCTACAAGAAGGATTTGCACCGAGTTCCCAACAATCAGCACAGTCAAGCCTGAATTCTCCCACCTTGGAGATGTCTGAGAAACCCAGCATAAGGAAGTGGAAGAATCTGGGATCTGTGCTCAGAATTACATTGTGGACATAACTTAAACTAGACTAGATACAATTTCTCTAGGCATGGTAGACAAACATAAAATAAATGTCCTTGTTCTGTGTGACTAGAATGGACTAAATACTAAAAACATAGGTGTAAAAGTAGGAGCTGTACCTGGCAATCCTTGTGGGTCCCCTCCAACTCAGGATATCTTGTTTCTGTGAAAGGATGCTGTTTATTGACTGGGAAATGTGTGCCTGCTGAAGGAAGGAACCTTCAAAAAATTAACAGTAAGACAGAAATCCACACACGAACAAGAGAGACAGAAAGTAGACTTTGAAGTTCTGTTCTAACTGAAAACATTTAACAAAATTAAAACACAAAATGTCAGTTCTTCATTCCTTTTTTTCTAATCTCTTTTCTATAATAAAAGAACAAAAATAATTTCTTTATAAAATGTTCTTTTCTTCTTTTCAGCTGTTCTACAAAATCAGGTTCTTTATCAGAAATGCTGTGTCTGCTTTTCTTTTCCTAATTCAACCAGAACACTACACATTGGGTACCATTTTCTTTTACAATTTTTTTTGTGTATTATGTGATTGAAAAATATTTTGTTTTTCAGTTTAGGAAAAATACTTTTCATAGTTTTGTAGGATCTTGAACAGAAAAGAAATAAAACCATCCTACATATTAGCTGCTCTTGTCAGTATTTCATTGAGAGCTATAATCATCTGTGAAGCATCCCTGGTTGTAAATATACATAAATGACCAATCAAACAAAACAATGACACTGGAGGTTTTTCAATGGCCTGAATTGCAGACTGTTTGCTTCCAAAATGCTTGAGCAATCTTCTACTGCTGGGAGAAATTACCAGAACAAATTACTCAGATGCAGAGCATAATCCTCTCTGCGTTGGTCTCATTCAAATTGATTTGAATGGTCCTGATTTGAAGCTGCTGTGAAATCAGCCACAGAGGCAAAGCAGGTTGTAGGTCCTGATACACAGGGGGGTATTTTCCAGGACAGCAATGGCCACTGTGACCATCTCACCCTGGCAGAATCACAGAATCATTAAGGTTGGTAAAAAACTCCAAGATTACCAAGTCCAACCTTTGTCTGAGCACCACTTTGTCAACTTGACCAGAGGAGGACTGAGGTTCACATCCACTTGTTTCCTGAACACCTACAGTCATGGTGACTCCACCACCTCCCTGGGAAGCCCCTCTAATGCTTGACCATCCTTTCAGTGAAAAAAATTCTTCTTGATGTCCAACCTGAACTTCCCCTAGTGCAACTAGAGATCATTTCCTCTTGTTGTCTGGGAGAAGAGACCGACCCCCACCTGGCTACAACCCCCTGTCAGGGAGTTGTAGGGAGCACAAAGGCTTCCCTTGAGCCTCCTTTTCTCCAGGCTGGGCCCCTCCAGCTCCCTCAACCAGCTGTGAAAAAAAGCTGTGAAAGTGCAGCTTTCACAAAGATCTCTGATCTGGGCTTCATCTCAGCTCAATGAGTTTCTGCCAAATGTCAGTCACAAGTGCATCAACAGGCTCTGCAACCCATGCTCCTCCACCATATTGTCAATGATTTGAATTTCCTTTGGAAAACTTCATATTTACCCCACAAAACATGACATAAAAGCAAATTAAAGAAATTGCATCAGTTATATATCTGTATCAGAAGAGCAATGTGGGTTGAGTTTACAGCTTGATACCAGGCTTAACTTTGAATGTGGGGTTGCAGACACTCCAGAATTTATCACTGATGGATTTTAGATTCAGGGAGATGGATGAGTCTTTACATGAAGCTTTTGTTGGCACTACTTACTTCAATTATTATACATCTATCTCCTCTATTTAATCAACCTTCTTCATCTGAATGATGAATTGTGTCAATACTCCCTGTAGGATTTTTCCAAATGGAGCAATTTAGGAAATGTCTGACAAGCAGGATATAGGAGTGGAAGCTAGGAGAGGTATGAAGGAAAAACTCTTGGTTCCACTGAAGTCTGGATTTTTTTTTTCTTTTTACACTGGGACCGCAATTTCACTTCTAGACACTCTCAATTCATCTACTGACTCATCAGGGGACCTTGGACTAATCCCTGACCTCTCAGAGTCTCAGATCACATATCTGTAAAAGACAATAACCTTTCCAATTAAGTATTTATATTGAATTTATGTAGGATTTAGATTAACCTCACAAAGGACCATTCTACAGTTTCTCTCATGCTTTTCTACTTCCTGGCATATATTTGCATCCAGCTTGCCCCAAAACTGTTGCCTCTTCCCTGCATTTTACATGCAGCTGTGCGGTGACTCACAGCCACCACCTGACACAACAAAATCCTTCATGTTTACTTCCAGATGTTGTCTGCACTGTCCCTTCACTTTCCTATAATCTGTAGCATTATCCAATTCACAACATGTTTATCCACAATGTGCTGCTGGGAGGTTTTCTCACAGATTGCAATTGGACAATAAAGAAAATCAACCAGACAGGAAGTCAACTTGCCAGACATCTGTAGGACAGCCTTGAATTTTTGTAGTCCTGAGCTGAAATTGTTTGGGTTGACTTTATAAAAAGAACTTCACAGTGAAAAAACCATTCAGCTATTCTCAACATAGACAATTAGTGCTTTGAATTGGAATAGCTTTAGCTTCACTCTTGCAAGATCCCATCTGCAGAGCTGGCTTCCAGCACAGGAAGGACATGGAACTGCAGAGAGTGAGTCCAGAGGAGGCCACCAAGATGATCAGAGGGATGAAGCACATCTCCTACAAGGAAAGGCTGAGAAAATTAAGGTGGTTCACCCTAGAGAAGAGAAGGCTTTGGTGTGATTAAATTGTGGGCTTCCAGTACCTGAAGGAGCCTACAAGAAAAATGGAGAGGGACTTTTTACAGGAGTCTGGAGTGACAGAACTAGGGGTAATGGCTTCAAACTTATAGAAAGTAGCCTTAGACTAAATATTACAAAGAAACTCATTACTCAGAGGATGGTGAGGCCCTGGCACAGGCTGCCCAGAGAAGCTGTGGCTGGCCCATCCCTGGAAGTGTCCAAGGCCAGGCTGGATGGGGCCCTGAGAAGCCTGGTCTAGTGGAAGGTGTCCCTGCCCATGGCAGAAGGGCTGGAACTCGATGGCCTTGAAGGTCTCTTTCAACCCAAGCCATTTTGTGATTCTGTGATGGCCATATCCAGCTGCCTGGTCCAGATGATCATTGGCCATCCTAACTGCATTAGAAACTCTCCAAGAGATGACTCCATAGCCCAGGCAAAGCAAGTGCCAATATCTGAGAGCATTTACTTGTGCTGGTTCATTTACTGGTGTAGAAGTTGTTTATATACTGCTATATGTATTGACCAATTTGCCACATACCATGTTCACACACCACAAATACACAAAAGCTGTTAGACCTGGCATGACCAAAATTAATATTCCTCCAAATAGATTTACATTTTGTGCTATTTGAAAACATGATCAGTCTTCAGATTATGAGCCATGACTAAAATTGGACTTGGGTGAGGATGTCCAAGCATCCTATTCCTTGTTTTTCTTTCCTTGGCCTGTTAACACTCATAGTATCTAGCTTGCATACAGCTACATGCCTTCTGCAGACACCATGATGGGACAGATGAAACAGGAAACGATCTTTAAGGTCCTTTCCAACCCAAACCACTCTGTGATTGTATTAAATCAAATGTTCTGTATGTGAGCTGAAGTCCTTTTGTAGTCATGCAGAAGGACAGCTCTCTCCAGAGTGCCCATCAACTCATCCTGGGGTAGATGTCTGACCTTCTTCAAATGAATTTCCACCTAGACACACACTTTTACCTTCACCAAGTCAAAAGCAGTGAGCTCACTGAAGAGCTGTACACTGAAAATATCTGAAAAGAGGCAGGGGACATCTCTAAACCTACTCCAAAACTAACCCTGAGCCCTAAGGGCACGCAAGGCCGTACAGCAAAAGGATAAAAGTCTTTTCCTGGGGGTCAACACCATGCAGGGTGGGATGTCAGAAAACAGCACATTCCCATCCCCACAAACATGTTTCCCAGTCCAACCTACCAGCACATAAGATGGTTTGACAATGACATGGCTGATAGAGACTGATGAAAGTGTAAATGCATTTTTGATGAAGTTTGCTCTAGGCACCTACAGAGCCTTTCTTTCTGTTCATGCCAGACCTGCAGAGTCTCTGTGCCAGCCCAGTGGGCAGCAATGACACCACACTGCTTCCTCTCTCTTTTTGTTCTTCTGGGGTTTTCCCCAAACATATTTTTCAGATCAGGTCTCCTTTCACACAACAAAACTAGGCCTCAACCACAGGGCCTTTCACATCAGTCCTGCATTTTCATTGTGTGAATATTTACTTCCATGCTTCCCTTCGTCCTAATCAATGACAAGTTTTCAAAGTACATCCAAGGACTGAATTCCAATGTTTGAGTTTTGCAAATATGTCCATTGCAGATGCTGCTTATTAAGTATTTACCAAGTCATTACCCCTTAGGATGTATCTTATTGCTTACACTGGAACAGCTAGGGAGTAGAAGGGATCTCTCAGAATTTGGTTAATTAATCCAACTGCAAACAGTAATTAGATTTTATCATAATCAACTAATTAATTCTTCCAACTCAGTAGTCGATGTAATGAGCAAAGGAAACACAACCAGCTTTTGCCAGACATGAACCTCAGCTTAAAAAAGATGGGAGCAAAGGCCATCTAAACCAATTAAAGGAGAGTATATATATCAAGTTACTCAGAGGAGAGGCAGTTCTGGGATACATGACACAGCTAAGCTGGCTTTTTTTCTTTCCAGAATTTCTTTGGATCTGATTTCTAACCAACCTCAAATGTCTTCCAGACTTTCTCGGTTATGTGCTGAGCCTGTCTTGTCCCTTCTTCCTCAATTCCTACTGAAAATTATCTTGGGAACTTTATTTTATTTATTTTAATTCTCAAAATAATTATATTAAACAAGCTCTGAAGAGGAGGATGTTATATTCTGAACATATCAGTGCCTCCTCCTTGCATTAGGGCTTTACTGGGATGTCAGTAGAAGCACAGTGGTGCATTTACTAGCACTTTGTTGTGCAGACAGCACTGCCTTGCTGGTCAGCTCCAGTGCTGGTGGCAGGAAAAAATGCCATCAGCATTGTTCTTCACGAGGGTTCGCTGAGACCACGCTGGGTAGTGCCATGTAAAGGCTTTTTTAGGAACTTAAACTTGTTTCAGGCCTCTTTTAGGGTCAGTTCAGGCATTTTGCATGTGAACAAGTCTAAAAAATGAACATGTTTAATCATGTCAGTATGGGAGGTCACTTGCACTAAGCAAAAGAATCACAGCAGCTGTGGGAGTAATTAGTGTTTGCATGTAGATTCATACACCCAGAACCACAATTCACAGTGGTCATGGCACCTATACAAATGTACTTATGTTGGCACTGTGCAGGTAGAGCAAGTTCACCCTCTCTGCAGATGCAATATTTGGGAACTATCAATATTGGATTTTTAAGTGTACAAGAAAGGGAAAATTACTGAATTACTGTAAACAGTAATTAACGCTGTCTCTCATAAAATCCTTCTGGACAAAGAGGTGAAGTATGGACTACATAAGTAGACACTGAGGTAGACTGAAAAGCAAGTGAAAATGTAGGGCACAAAAGTTGCGATCAGTGTAGTGGATTCCAGCTGGAAGCCAGTCCACAAGATTGTCTGCCA
Source organism: Leptocoma aspasia (assembly GCA_013399835.1). Taxonomy (NCBI): domain Eukaryota; kingdom Metazoa; phylum Chordata; class Aves; order Passeriformes; family Nectariniidae; genus Leptocoma; species Leptocoma aspasia. The sequence goes on from VXAX01005713.1 coordinate 40,757, forward strand.
AGGATCAATACTGGGCATAAGACACTTTAACAACCCTGTTAATGGCATGGATGGTGGGCCAGAATGGACCCTCAGCAGGTTTGCAGATAATACAGAACTGGAGGAGTGGTTGTTACCCCGGATGGGTGTGCTGCCATTGAGGGGGACCTTGACAATCTGTGGGAATGGATCAACAGAAATAAGGAATATTTTGCACATGGGAAAGATTAACCCTGGTACAGGCTGGGTGCCATCCTCTAGAAAACTCTGTCTAGAATGACCTGGGGATCCTGGCAAACAACAAACTGACCACAATCCTGACAGCCATGTGCCCTTGTAGCCGTGATGGTCAACAATATCCTGGGCAACGTTGGGAAGAACACTGCCAGCAGTTCAACAAAAGAGATTTTACCCTTCTAAAGATTCTTCAATCTAAGGAAAAGCAAAGGGAATAGGTTAATAAGACTACAAACCATTGCCCTTCCCATCAGCATTATCCAGTGTGCCATACATCCCCCAGTTCACCCCATATGCTCCATAACTCCCACAGCCCAGGTCAAGACTGTGGGATCCAGGGAGCACTGCTGATGCAGTTGCCCTCAGAACTGTTTAAAGGTCAGCCAATCCCAAAGGTTTCTGGAGAAGAGCAATCTTCTAAGCCAATATCATCAAATGAAGGGATATTTCTCCTGCCCAACTCTAAGATGTGAGGGAAATATTTGGAAGCTGTTTGAGTCACTCTGAGTTTCCACTCTGAGTTTCCACTCTGCACTCACTACATGTAAGGCTCGTGCATTCAGTCATTGCAGTGTTCAGCTAGTGAGAAATAACTTGTTATGCTGAGGTGACTCAATTCCTTGCACATGCCCACAAATTGCCCAGCCACCTTCACAGTAATAGGGTTCTACCCTGGGTAGTGGCACGACTATTGTGAAAGAGCATTTTATCTTTGTCAGACAGAAAATCCATTTAAACATTTCCACCCAGCACCCATTTGCCCACTGCATCCTCGCATGCCCTTTAATTAACTCAGTGAATTTCTGAGCAGCAGTAAACCCTGCCCACTCGTCTCTCCCCTTCAGCAAGTTCTTGTCTACCCTGAGGTCTGCCCCAGCCTCCTAGTCATCTCTTGGTGGCTGTGGGGTCTGCACTTCCACAAGTCTTCAATTCTATGCTGAGATTTGCAAACCTGTTCCACTGTGTGTTCAACTGCTGCCTGTCAAGAGTGGGTTCAGCTGGAGTCCAAAGGAAAGAACAGGCTCTTCTTGTTCCTGACAGCTCATCTGACATCCTATTTTCAAGAAACATAAACTCAGACATATAAAAACTGACATTATCCATCACAATACACTACAAAAAGTCCTTCCTGCTATCTCTGTCTCCTCAAACATTATCTCAAATCTTCCTGCCTCTGAGATCTCTGATACATTTTTGCTAAAGTAATTTGTGGTGTTACCACCTTCAAGGCCATCACCATGTGAAAAACCCAGGGGATCATTATCACAGTGCCCTGACCTCATCAGGTTACAAGCAGGGATGACACTCAGCTAAACTCCCTGACTGGGAGGTACTGCTCCTCAGCTGAGCAGCACCATCAGGCCACAAGACACATCCAGCCAAGCCAGGTTTGTCATGTCACTGCACTTTGTGGGCACTTCAGTCACACGTCAGGCTGAGCTCAGTGACCAAAATCCAGACATCTGCATCCTTCTGCATCCTCCTGCCCTGAAAGTATGACAGTCCCTGGCAGCAGGAGGTTGCCTCTCACATCTCTGCAGCAAGATTTATCTCCCCTTGTCTGCCAGAGTCTTAAATCATCTGGCAGCTGTGTAGGTGGCTAAAGGGACAGGAGCACAAAAGCAATAAAGAAATAGCTTCCTATAACTCTTAACTGCTTTACATTTGAGAATGAGATGAAAGAATGGCTCAGCTTTGCTTTCCCTCCGAGAAAGGGCTGTAAGTCAGCTGTGATGCTGTGCAGGAGAAAATAAAACTGTTACCTCAGACAGCAGCACTGCTGTGAATATTTGGTAATTAATGGCACTATTCAGAAGGCACTGTGTGAGTCTGGGCAGGGCAGAGAGGAGGCAGAGGAGGTTATAAGGGATATCTAATCATGCATGATGTTTGTAAATGAAGAATATTTAGATAGATGTAATGGTGATGGATGACTTACAAAGGAAGAGAGAGAGGGAGAAAGACTGGTGTGTGTTACAAAACAGCAAATAGAAAATCTTTTAATGGTGAAAATTTGGCACTAAGGAGCCATAAGACGGTAGAAAGGGAGTCAGGAAGAAGAGGGTCACTCGTAGCCCCCTCTATCTGTCTGTCCAGGCATTGGTAGTGATAATTTCACACTTAATTATCAAAAATTGGGGCTGCCAGGACATCAAGAACTCATGTGCTAGCCTGGTTTCCTGTCCCTAGGTTGTTCCTTCCAGATGTTCATCCATCACATTTATAAAGCCTTGTGGGACAGAGTCCACATTTAACTTAGGCAATTTGCTCCAGCATTTTTTAACTTTCAGTGTCAGAACTTTCTTTGCCAGTACCTAATCCAAAACTCCTTTGTTGCATTAACACTACTTACTTTATGATGTGCTCATGAGGAGCATGAGAGCAGAACAACAATTCCCTCCCTTCTTTCAATTTCTGGACTGTATCATAGAATCATAGAGTGGTNATAGTGTAACACATAATAAATAGTTTTTTTCCTAGTATCTAATCTAAACCTGTCCTCCTTCATCTTAAGGCCATTTGCCCTTGTCCTGTCCCTCCATGCCATTGGGAAAAGACCCTCACCAGCCTTCATGGAAGCCCCCTTTAGGTATTGGAATGCTGCTGTAATGTCTCTTGTAGTATTGTAATATTTTTCCTATTCTAGATCATACTTCTATCAGTTTTTCATTTTAAATCATGTCAATTAATCCTCTTGCTTAACACCACAGCAAGTGACCCCATCCTTAAATTAACTTTTAATATTCCTGATTATTTCCTGAGGACCACCTGCCACTCACTAAAGCCTTTGCCATTTTTACTTGCTGGGTGTTCTACTCAATTTTAGGCTTTATTGTGCCTCAGTTTCTGTCCACCAAATGCAGGCAGTGATTATTCATGTCCTACCACTGCTTGCCCTTGGAAAATGTCCCTCTCCAGCCTTCCTGTAAAGCCCCCTTTGGGTACTGGAAGGTGCCCTGAGGACTCCCTGGAGCCTTCTCTTCTCTAGGCTGAACAACCCCAGTTCTCAGCCCTTCTCCACTGCAAAGTGTTCAAGGTCTCTGAGCATCATAGATACTTGTAGGACAACACCATAAGCTTTATGCCAGCTTCCTCCACAGTTCTCTGTACATAAAAATGGATCCTTTCTCCCTGTAAATGCTCACAGTGCACTGGTGTGTCATGGGACAAAGGTTTACGTTTTGCCATATGTGTGTGAGACACCTGAGACAGTGAGGGGTTAAATTTAGTAGAGGCAGATACAGGGAGCAAACAGTTGTTACCAAAAAAAAATCTCACTTCTAGACAAGTTCATTTCTATCTCTGCACCAAAGCACATTTGTCAGTTTGTGGTTTGGGTCCCAATTCCCCACCCTCTTGGCTTTCTCCTTCATTTTAGTATTTTATTCTTTCTTTGATAAATCAGGTGTCTTTCCCATTGCCTTGCACTCAGCCCTTATCAAGAAGCTTTATAAATAACAATAATGACCAGGAAAAAGATGCAATTCTGTTAACAGTGTAATGACTACAAGGATTAGCACTGCTGTGTATTTTTTATGGGCATAATATGTCGTTTTCATTCTGTTGCCGTAATGAAAATAACAAATTAACAGAAGCATTATGCAAATTATACATTAAAAATGTCATGTTTATTAGTCCATCTTGGCAAAAGAGAAGCTACAGCAATAGCAGTGTTAACTGCTTAATAACCACACTATAAAACAGAGAAGAAACTCAGTTCAGCTCAGTTTGGCTTGGCCTTGAGGTTGTTTTCAGTGACTTCAGTGCCAGTGTTTGTGTGCTCAGAGCAAAGCATATGCTTAAATACATTTCTGGAGAACAAGATTTTAGTAGCAATTTCAGTTCAAGGATATTTATCTCAATTACCTATTTTTGGAACAAATTCCCCACAAAACATCTTACTCTTTGCACCTGCAAAATACTTGCGCAACAGCATTTACTGGCAGTTCCTTAAAATCTTGCTACTACTTCAGAAACTGCTGCAAATATTTATCCAAGCATTAACTTTATTACGTTTTCTGCAGGAGACTGTTCTGCCTTGTTCTCTTTGACATTAAGGGACGTGGGGAATTTCTTTTCCAGCATATCCTGAACTTAATTTTGCTTCTAACCTTGAGGCAGTTTATTGAAAATCCAGAGGTGATTGTTTTCTTACAGCGTAAGTGATTAACATTTAGTGGTAAAAATTTCTTTGTCCTTGTGTAAAGAACTTTTTACACACAGGAGGAACAAAGATTAACAGTTATCAGAGGATTCAAACTTTGCTTTTGTTTAATAAATACTAGCTCACTAATAAAATACAGTTATGAGATTTCTGTTACGTACCGTTTTATTGACATTCATCAGAATGTAAAGACACAAGGAAATTTATTTTCTGTATGAGATTCAGATTGAAAAAATAAAAAGGGTAGTGCTGGGAGCTGTGTATTTTTTGCAAGAGAAAGATTCTCTTCATTTTGGATTTATTAAAGAGCAGAGAGATGCTGGGAAACCACAGGCCAAAAGTGATTAAAAGGGACAGTGGCTTGTCCCAAATGGGAGCAAAGGTGAAGTCAGGATGAGTATCTACATTTCAAGGCTTTCACATCCCTTCCTCAGTGCCTGAATCACATCACCTTTCTGCACTCATGGCTGCGTAAATTCCTTATCTCCTGGAGTCTCCATTTGGCATCAGTGAGGACCCACAGATTGTCTATGTACACCCAAGGAGAGGAGATGCTCCAATCTCAAAGACTAATTTTAAAAACAACAATAAATATAATTTAAAAGAAAGGGGAGAAAGGGAAATAGCCAACAGACAAGTTCAAGCACAAGCCAGCCTAATCACAACTTGAAAGAAAAGCATTTATTTCACAGTTACTGCATTGGAAAAACGTGTCAAGTCATTTTCACAGGAGTCTGAAACCCGATAACAATAAATGTGGAGCTCATAGAAACTTGAGAATTCCATTTTGTGGAAATTATGACATCTTCAGAAGAGATTTGTTTTACTGAAATGAAACAAAGCCAATTTTTGACATTTCTCACAAAATTTAATTGCCTGAAACATTCCTTAATTGTTTCAGCTCAATCAAGACATTTCATTTTGTTTTGATGCATTGGAATATTTCTAGCTCATTTCACTACTGAAATTCAACATATATGTATAAAGAGAGAAAAATGGTCTTTTAAAATTAGGGTTTGGTTATGTTTCTTAAATTAAAGATGTAAAAAATGAATATCCGCTGCCTATTCTAAACAGGCCCTTGGCACTCTAACTGTACTGGTAATTAGGAGTTAGTCTGTCAAAGATAACAATCTGATCTCTCAGTGACCAGTTGTTCCCAGCTTCCTTACTGGTAATTGCAGAACTGAGCAATATTTATTTATCAGAAATCTGTGAGCGGTTTATTTGGATGATTGATTCCCATTCATGTAATGCAGTCAAGAGGCCACATTTAGGTCAGGAACCCAAGTCCCAGGTAGGTCTCAGGCTGCTCAGGAAATAGTTCCATGTAATCAGACTCTGTTAAAGCCATCAAGTCACAAGAGGGGTCACACAGGACTGGGTAAGAAGATTAAAACACGGAATAGCAACGCTCAAGCTTTCCTAAAATCAGAAATAAAGCTGCTGAATTATTTCTAGGATGATCACATTTTCATACCTTGAGAACAAAATATTGTCAAAATCATGGGTTTTCAAAAAAACTTTGACATTTTACAGCAAAAGTATATTCCATATGTGAATTTTAAAGATTTTTGCTGTCCAAGGGTGGGATTCAGCTCCACATTTCACCTGCAAGCCTGGGCCAATAAAATGGGGTGGAAAGTCTACCAAAATTTCTTACTACTTAGTGTAAGATTTAAGAGCATCATAATACTGGGGAGGACAAAGGAAGGAGAAGAGGGGAAAAAATAAGATATTATATTTCTACTCCATCAATAATGATCAGTGGTTTAGGAAACCTGAAATGGAGGGGAGGAAAACAGGAACCTTTCTGTCAAAGAAGGAGAAATTAAAGAGGCAGAATGTATCATCCTGCATTCTGACTTAAGTGAGAAACAAGGGTTTGGACTGAAATAAGGGAAATTAGGCTTGGTACTGGGGAAAAAATAATTTAGAAAACCCACAAACAAATAAGAAAGAATGCCCCACAAAAAGCCCCCTTTCTGAAAGGAACATGAAATAAGTCTGGGATAAACAGCATAGAAGTGGGCCATTCTCTCTTCATGTCCAAAAACATTCCATATTCTCAAAAACAGTCCAAACATCCGTCACAGAATAATACAGAACAGTTGATCCTGTGCATTTTCCTAGTGGCTTCCAGCTCTCTTTTCTCTCATAGTCTGGAAGACACAGAAAGGGAAAAACATGAATTCAGATCATACAGATTTTACAGGGGTTAGCCTTGATTGAGAAGCAAAGAGGTAAAGGTCTTTCCTAGAAGAGTTCCCATCCAGGGAACTATGTTCCTGTGGATATCTCAATTCCCTGGGTGGCCTATTATGTCCCTGCATTTTTCACACCAGATCCTGGCAGCGATTTGGGAAGAGCAAATCCTTTCTGCCCACTATTTCTATCAGAACCTCCCACAAAACTTCCTTTGATGCTTCTGATCTCTGTGAAGGAGGGAAGAAAGAAATCCAGTCCTGACGAGCCTCAGCTTGCCAACTTTGTTGCTGAACCAATGCATTATTCTAGTGTTTGTGGCAGAGAGTGGTGAGTTTAATGTGCAGAAATGAGCCTGGAGAGCTGTGGGGTTGTTACATGCTCTGCCTGGCTGTGCAGTGATTTGTGCTGGTTGCTGCTGCTGTGCCAATACTCCTGTGTAAAATGCAATCCCACCGTGTCAGGAGTGTTAGAGCCTCTTGTTTTCACTGCTTTTTGGGTTGTAGATCCTGTCATCACTCCATGTTCATGGTATTTTCCAGTTGCTATTGTGAAATCTTAATGAGCTGAAAAAATATTGTCTAATGTCATTTCAAATCCCTCTGGAAAAGCAAATACAGAAGCATAGAATCACAGAATGAAAGGGACCTTAAAGACCATCCAGTTCCAACCCCCTGCCATGGGCGGGGACACCTTCCACTATCCCAGGTTGCCCCAAGCCCTCTCCAACCTGGACTTGAACACTTCCAGGGATAGGGCAGCCACAGCTTCTCTGCCAATATTTCACATTTTCCCTCAAATTGTCAGAATCAAGACAACAGGGCCCAGAATAGGCTGAAGTATTTTATTTTAGCTGACAGTGAAAATATAGACATAAATTTGATACCATGGTATAGCACCATGAAGAAATTAGGGATACCACAAGAAAAAAAACACAAGATTGTCAGACTAGAGACACTGAAGAGGCTGAAAGACTCTTCTCATTGCCAGTGTGCAGGGAAAAGGGAGAATTATTTTAACAAACAGGGAGTCATTTGTCAAAAGAATAATAAAACCCTGCAATAAGGCACCAAAATCATGTAAAAGGGATGAAAACTCCTAAAATTGCTGGGAGGAGTTATCATGAGAAGGGTATTCTGCAACTTTAACCAGTCAAGGCTGGGCAAGACTGAGTATTTCAGGGAGCTTTTTGAAAATGCCACTGCACTTCCTTTCATCACATCTTCTGGGGCACAAACCAAATAAAAGTCTATTTATACTATTATTCCCTATATTAACATAAAACAAAGGTAATATTTCCTCAGCCAGCATAATTTTGACCCATTGCATTGACTTCCACTAGGACTGTTTGAAGACCTTCCCCATGGTTCATAAATGTTGAGCTACTGTTTTACAGGATAGGTTCTTATGCTACATGTGGTGCCACTAAAGTAATTAATTTCCAGTGGAATAAGAGATGTTTAGTCTAACTTGCAATTCTCTGCAATATATTTCTCCATGCTGTAGCTGTAAAGGCTAATAAGGGCTCTGATTGTGCAAATCAGAATAGATTAGGGTGGTGTGTTAAGATTATTTCCCTTTTGTTTAGTTCCAATAGTCCCTAGTGCAAGAAGGAGCATTGCAAATCATACAAAGTTCAAACTGTGATATAATGGCACAAAATGAACCTTTGCATGAAAAACAGAGAGCTTGATCTCTTTAGTTCAGCCAAAAGAAAGTTAAAGGAGCCATAATGAGATTATAAATTTCTATGAAGGGAAAATACATTGTATAACAGGTGCTTTCAGTTTAGCAGAATACTGAGTAAAAATTTAAAAATGCTTGTCCTAGGCACCCAAAGAATCATTTGGTTTCCTATATGTTGGAAAAAGTGTCTATCAAATAAAGCAGAGGTTAATGTTGGCAAATGCAGAAGGAAATTAAATTAAGGCTTTAAATTGCAAAGGTAGCGAGGCACCAAAACTTATTAAAGTCACAGTAGATTCTCCATTACTGAGCAGGGGGAAGGGGTTTCCTTAAATTTCAAGATATTGTTCAAATTATCATGAACTCCAAGAAAACTCCTTGTTTCTCTGCTATGGGAAATCAAATTAGGTATCTTCAGTTGTTCCTTCTGACCATGTGAAGCTGTCATTGGTGTATAGAACAGACTGGCCAGGACCTTTCAGCCTTTGCAGTGCTGTGTCTTCCATCCAACTTGCAAAAGGGAGGGAGGAAAAGTGCCATGAGACATTTGGATATTGCTGAAATGACAGTTTTTGCTTCCTCCAGAGACAGGCAAATAAAAACAAATGAACCTAAACAGATGGCACAGAATCACAGAAAAGGTTGGAAAAGACCCCTAAGATTGAGTCCAACCATTTACCCAGCACTGCCAAGCCCACCACTAAACCATGTCCCTAAGCAACACAGCTACATGTTTTTGGGAACACTTCCAGCATGTTACAGCATTATATCTAGGACTGCTAAATCTGAGAAGACAAATGCAGGCACAGAACTCCAGGTTCCCAAAACTGGAAGAACCACCTACCTCATCTCCTACCCATCCAGGATCACTCTCAACAGCACAGCAGTTGATTTATTCAGGGATGCTATATTTATTGCCAAGCATCTTTTATCATGTGCAGAGGTTTCACTCAGCCGAAAAATCCAGATAATCATTTCCAATCACAAAAGTATAATGCCCATTAATTTGTCCAGTATTTGTCAAAATAACATTCACCCCGATGAGCTCATGTATAATATTAGGGTGATCACCATCTTTATGCTGTCCTTGTTGCTGTTCAGTGCTCAGTAAACTCAACTTTTGCTATCAAAGCAGATTTGTAAATAAACAATCCCATGCTTATAAGGCTCCCTGAGCACCATATCAAGCATTAAATGTGGTTGTTATTAAGGTGGGCTCCAACACTTCTGGTGATGAAGCTGAGAATCTCTGGGCTGCAGGAGGATGAAAGCAGAAAGAATGTAATAAATGTCACTGTGCTTTAACCAACAGTGGTACAGACCAGCTGGCTTTGACTGGGGTAACAAGAATCAGTGTTTGCCTCATCTTCCCTGTGAATAACATCTTTCCTTATATTTATAGGAATTTCCTGTATTTCTCTTCATGCTACTTATTCTCATTGTGGTCACTGGACAGCACTGAGAAGAGTCTGACTACATCTTCTTTATGCCCCCACACGGGGTATTTATATACACTGATGAGGTGTTTGCCCTTTCTGTGGGCAAAATGTCTGGCCAGTTCAGAGATCAGAAGAATGAGATGGGGGGGTCTTGACATCTGTGGAGTCATTTTGTGTCAGTCAAAATGAAGATTTAGATAATTTCTCCCATGTTTGAATTACATCAGGCTCTTCAAGATGATGCAGCTTCTCTGTCACTCTGAAGGGTAAAGGTGGTGGCAAGGATGAGAGTCCAGCCCTTCACCCCATGTCTGCGTTGCTACCTTTATTCCATTTCTAGGACAGCTGATGGGTTTGGAAAAGCAGTCTCCAAACCTGGAAAAGCCAGAAAAAAATCATCACGGGCTGCTGTTGAACACAGATTTTACTGTCCTTCCAGCCTGGAAATCAGATTATTCATTTTTATCCAGATCATGACACCTACCCTTACTCAAGTCCTGGCATTGTGAGTCAGGTTGTATCCCTCCAAAAATTCTGCAGGTCCAGTCTTAGATCGTAAAATGGATAATAATGAGCACCCCTGCAGATCCCCCTGGGCCAGGCACAGACAGCAAACCCTCTTTTCACCAGTCCTGCACAAGGAACCCACTTTGCAGATCCTATAAAGGCAGATCTCCCAAAACCTTGCAGATGTACCTGGTTAAGGTGTTTCTGTTGCTGCATGATAAAATAAGTCTGAAAAACATGGCTTTTTCTTCATGCTCTCAGGACCTAACATTAACTAAGTTCTGTTCTTAACCCAACTGCTTCCTGCTTGACATTTATCTGTAGCTTTGGCTCTAAAAGTCAGTTTGCACCGTCTGTTCTGTTTTCCTGCAGGGAAATCACCATCTGTATTTGCCATTGTTTGATGATTAGCTACAAGTAGCACCACACTCTGCTTTTTCAGGTGTTTGCTCTGGAGAAAGAGTCACCTGTTTCAGTGGTTTGACTTATTATAGGTTTGAATTCTCATTAATCCAAAACTTTCTGGTTAAAAGAGCCTGTTTTCTCCCAGTGGTGATGGTTTCCAGCCATGGGCTACCACTATTAGGAGTGATTGTGAAAATCATGTTGAGGTCCATCTGGCAAAAGTCAAAGCCCAGACCACAAATCCCTGTTTGCAAAAGATGCAATCGATCATCCTTGCCTCATATTTGTTAACTACTCTCGGCACTACAAAACGTCAAAAATACAAATGGAAAGAAACAGTAGGAGAATTCCATGCTGAGAAAAAAAAAAATTCAAAACTGTATTTCACTGTAACACTCATGTGACTGCTTTTAGTGTCTCTGCAGAAGAAGAAGGAAGCAAGATATACCTGGTGAAAGAAGGTCTTGCTCAAGGGAAATGCCTTGGAAAATTAATTTTAAAAAATTAAAAGAACCAAAGTAATAAGGACCCTAATCTTTCTTTTCCTTTCCCAGCAGGAAACCCCTGACTATTAAGGAACTCTTTTTGGATGACGCTATTAAAATGTAATATAACACTCTTTTTCCACAGAAGCTACAAAATTTACTAGCCAAGTTCTCCCTTAAAATAGTGAGAATTCTGTACTGGTGGAATAAGGAAAGATATCAGAGAATTGATAACCAACTTTGTTAAATGTACAAAAAACAGTTTAGTGAGGTTATAACAAGAACTTCAGTGCATGTTAACATATTTTGCAGGTTTTGCACTTACCAGCCATGGCCCAAAGATTAGGGGAACCTTTTCAGCTCAGGACATGAACAGCAAGACTCTCAGGTTTAGACTAAGATCCAGAACTTCTTTTCAGAAGAAAACAAAGACTATTTACAGGAGCATGTAGTGACAGAACAAGGGGAAATGGCGTGAAACTGGAAGAAAATAGGTTTAGATTGCTTATTAAGAAAAATTTATTCACTGTGAGGGTGGGGAGGCCCTGAATTGCCCAGAGAAGCTGTGGCTGCCCCATCCCTGGAAGTGTCCAAGGCCAGGTTGGCTGGGGCCTGGAGCAACCTGGGATAGTGGAAGGTGTCCCTGCCCATGGCAGGGGGATGGAACTCGATGATCTTTGGGGTCACTTCCAGCCCAAACCATTCCATGTTTCTGTGAAGAGCTGTCTCCACCCTGATGGGATGATTGGGTAAGAATTTGAGTCCTTCTCCACATCACTGGTGAGAACAACAGGGATTTTTTTTTTTTTGTCTATGCAGCCATTGTTGCTTCTCTCCTCCCATTGTTTGCTTCTCCTCCTTTCCAGGGTCACCAAACCAGCTCAATAATAGACTTCTCATTTGCATATTCATTACTCATGTGAATAGAAATGCAATGTACTGGTGCTCAGGCAGCAGCAGATAGTTGTATGCCAACACCCAGCAGTGCAGAGTCCACAGCACCCTTTAAACACAGCACCCACCTTTAGGAATTTTTATTCTGCATTTGCAGCTTGGTTCCTCTCTCGTTAGTGTGCTGCATTCTCCAGGCAGGTAGCACGTGCTTACCTGGTAAACCCAGGGCTGTAGCAGCCTGAAAATTACCTCGGCACTGTGTTAATGGGGTGGAAGCACCCTGAATGTGCTAAGCATGATCTCCTGTGAGCACTGCCTGTGCCTTCACTCTCACACTCCAAGCCTTTGTGCCATTTGAGGCACTTTGGTGTGGGAGACACCTGCCCAGCACTGAGACCTGGGGCAGAAAACCTCCTGGTGATGCAAAACCTTCTGCAGAAGCACCTGGAGGCCACGAGACATCCTCAAAAGCACCTGAAAGGGCATGAGAGAGCTGTGTGTGGAGCCTGAAATATTAATTTACAGTCAGCCAGGCACAGTCTTCATGAGACCACCCTGACCATATTTATATTAATAGAGAAAATATGGGGTTTGATTTCACCTTGCATTTGTTTAGGTTTGCAGGCTCCCCTACAAACTGATAGGACATGAGACAAAGTGATCAGAGGCATGAGGGATAACCAGAGGCATCAAGAATCCACAGCTTGACAATAAAACACCTCACAGTGGGTTTGTCAAAACTGCCACTGTTGTAACACTTCTCTGTGCAATAGAAAATCAGAGCACAGCAAAAACCAAATGAAACAAATAAAATAAAAAATATGGGTAAGCACATAAAGGAAATTTTTAAAAAAGGAAATTACATGAGGTTTTATGTCATCTGATTTTTTTTAATATCCAAATCTCATCTGCCTAGAGAACACATCATTCCCATGGTTTATATTTCTCTAAGAGAAGTTATTACTCTGTTTAAACTACTCTAGACTGTAATTATCACCCTTTTCTGTGAAACCAAAGCTTGAAAATTTTTGATCTTTGGTATTATTTACTGAAGCTGTCCCTGACTGAACAGCACCCTCATAATAAAAACTGCAATCAATATCTTATTATGGATTTCTTTTTGAGGTAAAATTAGCTTTTATTCCACAGACACATATATATTTTCTTGTTTTAGTGAGCCTTTTCTCACGGGCTGTCTACTCCCTTTTCATTTAATCTCAAGTCAAAAATCAGATCTCACTATTTATTTTGAAAGGAAGCAAAACAAATGGAATTTTCAAATGGAGAGGAATGTCTGTACAGTGGAAGCAACAGGGAGTCAGGAGACCCGAATGCTCTCATCTGGCTGTGGTTTGAAAGATCTGATACTTCATTTCAAGCTGTAGCCACCTCTTCTCTTCCAGCCATGGCTGTAGCATGCCTTTTACTGAAATAAAATGGGTAATCTTTTTTACAGCTCAGTGTAACTCAGGGAAGAGGAGCATCTGCAAGAAATGAGCTGTGGAGCGACACTGAAATTTTGTCCATGCTGATTTCTGTAAGCAATATTCCAGACAGGGAGAGCTCACAGCCCTTGTGAAAAATCCTTATAAACTCTGAAAAATTCAAAATCCAGAGCAGACTCTTGCTATCCACCTAGTTTTCCTGAGTCATTATTTTCAATTAGTATTTTAAAAAAATCTTTTTTTCTTCCTTATTTTGTCAAAGCTGTAACGAAAGAACTGCAATGTGCAACCCCAATGAATGACCTGTACTACTGAACCTGTAGTAAAATCAATAAATTTTTATTTAATAATTTTTTATTATTCTCGTTGCTGGCAATAAGGTAGGGATACTTCAAAATTTTCAAAGTCTTTATCACAACCTTCAATAAATAAAAAAAAAAGTGCAGTTTGAAACAGTCAACAAATTATTTTCATACTACTATGTAATGTGTTAAAATAATAGAAATTAAATTGGGAGGCTTCCAGCAGCAATGCAAGACTGAATTGAAATGTGATGGATGGGTCCAGAGATATGAAACTCATTGGAATAAAAGAGGTAAAAGGATGAAATGACGACGAGAAACTGTTCAGAACCACAAATGAACTTGGTGGAAAAAGAAAATGGGAGAAGCAGCAATCTGAAATTGCAGAGCAGGAGGCACCTTTACTGTCATGCTGCTGCTGCCTCAATCTGATGTCCACGTTCACATGGTCTGTCAGTCTCTGTGTGCTCCAGGGCTTCTTTAAGTCCCTGTATTTGGCCAGGGAAATCAAAAGCAAAGAAATCAATGTCCTTATTTTGTAGCCCATGGTTTTTTTTCATGGACAGGACTGAGGCAGATCTGCTTTCCACCAACCTCCTGTTTCTAATTCTCTACACCCACAAGCCCCAAGGAAGCCAAATTCACCCCAGCACAGCACTCATGGGTGATACAGCTCATCTTTATCCTGCACCAAAATTTCCTTCTTCTACAGAGACTTTTCCAATGTTTCCCACATCACCAACTAAGCAGAAATATAAATTCAGCACCTCAGTTTCACTTCCCATTCCACTGCCAAGGTGAAGCACTCAGGAGCTAAACCCTTCCCTGCTATACCCTCTACAAACTCACAACTCAGTTGTTTATTGCAATAAGTGGTTTACATTCTGTATAAGACTTTTATAAATCTTCTTTTTTTCACAGGGGTAGATGGTATTTATGGCATGTTTAGGAGCTTTAGGGGAAAAGGGATAGAAGACTTATGCTAACCTTCCCATCCTGCAGTGTCCAGGACATTTTCAGTGTGTGGAAATGCTCAGCTCTTTGAAGGAAGGCACTCTGAAGGATCTCAGTGCAGCAGCCAACATTTGCTTAACATCCCGTTAATATTTAAACAACAAATCTGTCAACAGATTAATTGGCACTGCCACTTTCCAGCAGTTTTATGGGCACTTCAAACCACCAGCAGTCTATTGCTAAAAAGAAGCATGTAGCATTTAAATATGTATGCATACAAGATAATATGGATATTAAGCACACTGAAGAAAAAGCAGAATTGTAATCATGCTGTTCTTGTGCTGAATTCCCAATGCTTCCTGCTCTCTCTAGAGAAGTGTTGACAGAAAGAGGTCATCAAAAATATTTAGGAATTACTTGGGCACCTTTTCCCATGGCAGAGAAGACATTGACATCAAGGACCAAACATAAACTGGAACGAACAAGGAGGGAGAGAAGATTTTAGATAATGTAAGAAGACATTTTGTAGAATCATAGAATCATTAAGGTTGGAGAAGACCTCTGAGACCATCGAGTCCAACTGGTAACTCAGCACCAGCCCTCTCTGGAGGCTCTCCTATCCCCTTCCCAGCTGCTGTTGAGGGAACCTGGACAGTTTAGAATTCAACTGGTGCCTAAAAGCTGAAGTTTGGTGAAGGGAACTTTACCTCTGGTATAGCACACCACTCAAGCCTCATTTACTTAAATTCAATGGCTTTCCCACCTCTATTTTGACAGGCACATCACAGTTAATTACAGAAATTATTCAGTGAAGTGGGCATAGATTAATGCGTGTGCTTGCTCAGATCCATGCCAATAGATCTGGGAAAAAATTTGCAAGAGTGACAGACACTACAGTGCATAATTCCCCTGCTCCACTCATTAGCCAAGCATGTACCAGTTTCAGGAGCAGTGATCCAACCTCATTTGCTCTGCAGAGAGACAAAATCCACAAACTAGTAGGAAAGTGAGGAAAATGGGCACAGAGATAGAGACTGTAGCCCCTAATTGATCCTTCACGAAATGTATTTACTTTGTTTTTCTCCCTGGTGAATTCATTAGCTCTCACTTAGCACTATTCTTAGGTCAAATGCTCAGGAAGGAAATAAATTGAGGCAATTTATTCTAGGACTCATAAAATACTGGTTTATTTCCACCTTTTGACTATGCAAGCCATGAAAACAGTTACTCTTTGGAAGAGAAATAGTTCTCCTCAGGGCCTCCAGAGGTTTTTTGGAAGAAACTCACACAAATGTGTGTCTGTGTGTGTGGGCACACTCATGGCAAATTTCATAACAATTTCATGGTGTCACTACCAACAGCTTTGGAACAAAATACAATCTAGGCACTTCAAGTTTTCTGCCAACCCTCCAAGCTTTCTTCTGCAGCCTTTCTCACTGGCACTGCAGATTAGAGGTGTTAATCACACCCTCTTGTGCTCCATCAGATTTCCTTCCTAGCCAGAGGGTGAGTGAATGAGACAGAGCTACATTTTATGTTTATAAAGACTCACAGCTCTTAATTTTACTTTTAATTTTAAGCAATCAAGTAATACTTGTGTTCATTCAGCAGCTGTTCCGTGCCTCTTTGGTGAAGCAGGTACCTGCCCATTTGGAAGCTAAGACCATATTTCTGCAACATCTAAACAAAAAGGATTTTGAGATTTACCACTGGGAAAACTTTCTAAAGTTTACCTACTTACCCTAGCAAACCATCACTCCTTGTTTAATGACTGTTTTCTGGCTGCATCTCAGGTCTGTTTCTTCATTGTGGATTTCTGTAATCAACATTTCACTTCAAACTTAACACAATTATTTGGCTTTACGCCTGGTGTTTGAACTGAAAACTGAATTTAAAAAAAAAAGGACACATTTTGAGATATTTGCTGCTTACTTTTTTTTCCCTTGCCGGGTTGTTATTGAACACACACTACTTTCTCCTGTAGGACAATGTTCCAAAAGCCAGTAGCTTCAGTTGAGTTTGAACTTCAGAAATGGGCAATTTCTGAACTTCCAAGAGTCTTTGATTCTCTAGAAGCTCATTAAAGTTGCTCCTGAATACAAAACTCTATTTCTGCAATCACTTTGCCAATTAATGCTAATGTCACTTATTAGTAAATGTGTGAAAGGCCATGACCTGATTATTTGGAATAAGAGGCTATTTCTGGTTTTAACAAAGGAGCTACATCAATGGAGCTTTGATAAGATTCTGCTATATGGCTGCAAATAAACTGGCTCTGCATTGATGCCTGGAGAGGCTGCCTAGATCAGAGGCTAGACATTGTTAAAGGAATAAAGGAGGTATTTATTAAAAAGGCCTTCAAAGGATACACCCTGGGCAGCACAAGAGCCTGGCTGTGGCTCCACCCAAGATGGACTCTGAATCACGAGTTTTCACACTTTTATAAGTTTTGGTCCCTTTACATATTTGGGTTAATTGTCCAATTACAGCTTCAGGATATGAAGTCCCATCCTCCCAGTTTGCTCTCCTCAATTTGCTGTTGTTTATACTTTTTGGGCCTGAAGCTGCAATGGCGTCCTTGGTTCTCAGGCTGGAAAAGGATTGTTTTGTCTAAGTAAACTGTGAAGAGAACTTGCTGACACTTTATATGAAGTTCAGAGTTATGTACTAATGCAGTACAGAATCTGGAAAATATGAAAGCTAAAACTTAAGGCATCAGCATCATGTGTAAATTATTTAGTGGCAAAAGAGACAAATTCTCTCAAAGAGCCCACCCTCAGCTGGAAAGGTGGCATCATTGTTCCTTTGCCAGAGTCCTTCCAATGGAAGAGAGGAGTATTATTCCAGATAATTTGTTTTAATTGTTATTATTGTTGTTGTTGTTGTTGAAGTTACCATTCCATTACAATTTTTCTTCCCTCTGCATATGAGGGAATAAGAACATTAATAATGTGGGGATTTCTGTCTTCAAGGAAAGATATCAATGTTTGATGAAGAGATATAATTCCAAGGAAACCAAGGCATGGTTATAATTAACACCTCCAAGTGTGTCCGTTCTCATTTCTTTCTAAGCTGTGTTACAGCTTTAAGTATTAGCAGAAGTCAGCTGAGAATTTACAGCTTGAAGGCTCAAATAGAAACAGCTTCTCCTAAACTGTACCAGAGCTTAAAATGCAATTATAAGTCATGTATTTAATTACACTGCAATCTCTCTGTATACACAGAATATTCCAGTTAGAGTAATCAATACGGAAGACAGAGAAAGCATCTGTGTGAACTCTGAAATCTCAGATATAACAGTTCATTTACCCAGCACAAGCACCAAAGCCAAAACAGCGCTCCTCAAATCTCAGTTGCAGCAACAAACTTCTGGAGAAGCATTTTGCCTCCAGAATACTTTTCACTAAATTTGGAAATCTGTAATTCAGAAAGAAATGAGAGGAAATGGTCTGTTTGCAGTCTCCATCCATGCAGATACTTGAAACCCAACGGGATGCAGTCCTTTGCAGTCTGCTTTCTGCTCGAGGTGGTTGTACTGGATCATCTCCAAAGATCCATCCCTATATCATCCTTTCCATGACTCTGCAAAGTTAGGGATAGTTATCCCAGAACAACATAAAAAACAGCTATCAGCCAAAAAGAATTTAATGGCTTATATTTCTAAGCACCTAAATTTCTTAACAGCACCTGTCCTGTACAGACACACAAGGAAAAGATCAGGAATCATGTTCTAGGAGAACTGGACCAATAAAACAATCTTGAATACCCTTAAGAAGAACTTTAAGAGAGATCAAGCATATGCATAGAAGTAGATTTTAGGTTTTGGGGGTAATTCTAAAGACACCTGCAAAGGCAAATTTAGCAGAACTAGATGGAGATTTTCAGGATGTTGCTTTACCAGGAAAGCAGTTATTCTAGTGCAAACAGGTAGGACAAAGCAAGACAAAAAATAGCAGTTAAATGACAAAAGAATTAACCTTAATTTACTCTGATTAACCTAGAGATTAATTGGTCCTTGCCACTATATTCTGCCATCACACTATGGTTTTTATAAGTTATTTTTATTGGCCAATCCATCTTCAATTCGACTTTCCTTCTTAAGTCCTCATTACTATTCCACAGCTCAATAGCTTTTTTTTTTCCACTGGACATGTTAAATGGGGGAAAAATAAAATGGATCAATATAGCAACTCAATTAATTCCTCATCTTAAATTCTATAAAATCAATTTGGAGAAGTGTCGTATCGTTAAGCTTACATCATAATGCAGTAATTAGAAACAACTTTCATCTTGCTTGTTCCTTTGAAGATTTTAATGGCAATCAATTAAACATGCTTTGCTTCACCATTAAAGACTTCCAAAATGGAAACTGGATGAGAAGTTAAAGATAAGGTGGCTGATTGCACAGTCTTCCCACCCACCCCTATTTCAAATATTCCCCCCAAAAATGTGCAGATTCACCATTAAAAATTAGCATGAGCATAGTAACCAGCAATAAGGTTTCAGTGTCTAGATCATGTTCTAATAGGGTGCTGCAGCAGTTTGGGATTTGCATATTTACCAAGGAGAAATTTTGGTGAGGCTCACTGAGCTCAAGTCTCTTTTCAGGTTTACACCCAGACACCTTTAGTAGTTTAGATATTTTTTAATTAAAAGGATGCAAAATAAGTTTCTGTGTGTACTATTTAAATTAAAATGTTATTTCAAGTCTTAGAGAGAA
The DNA here is from genome assembly GCA_013399835.1 of Leptocoma aspasia. Lineage (NCBI taxonomy): Eukaryota > Metazoa > Chordata > Aves > Passeriformes > Nectariniidae > Leptocoma > Leptocoma aspasia. The sequence goes on from VXAX01005713.1 coordinate 60,180, forward strand.
AAGGATAAATTTTACATGCTGTTTCATTAATAGTAATAACTGCATCTTAGCAGTGATCCCCCTATACCAGGTGCTGCACAAAAAAAATGAAAGAGGACAGACCCAAGTTCAATTTTTCTACAGTTTAAGCATAAACCACCAGGTACCTCCACAAATTTTTCTCCTGCTAGGGATTTATACCCAGAAGGAATTCACATTCAAAAAGAAAACCGCACACCCAGTCAATGCTGAACATCCAATTAGCTGCTTCTCTCGGACATCAGAGAAATCCAAATTTTTTAGTTGCTTGTGTTTTGCCTTATTCAACTCCAACAGCATCTTTCCAGATGTAAGAACTGCACACGCTGTCCCTGGTGGTGCCCCAGCATGAGCCCCACTTCTTCACACCATCCTTCCCCTTGTTATCACCCCACGGTGCCTGAAATGGCACCCAAGGGGGATTTTTCAGATTTTCTGAATTGTTCACAACTTGTATATTAACACTTACACAACTTATAGAATCACAGAAAGGTTTGGATTGGAAAAGGACCTTGAAGATCATCTCATTCCAATCCCCCTGCCATGGGCAGGGACACCTTCTACTAAACCTTCTACAGGTTGTTCAAAGCCCCATCCAACTTGAACACTTCCAGGGATGGGACACCACAGCTTCTCTGGGCAACCTGTGCCAGTGCCTCACTGCCCTCACAGAGAATAATTTTTTTCCAAATATCTTATCTAAACTACTTTCCTTCAGTTTGAACCTGTTCCCCCTTGTCCTGTCACTCCATGCTCTTGTGAGAAGTTCCTCTCCATCTTTCCTTTAGCTTCTTTCATCAGAAGCAGATCAGAGTTATTGCCAGTGAGATCATCACAGCACAATAGAGGATTTGGATTAACTCCAAACCATGAATACCATTTATTCTCCAGGTCTCTCCATTGTCTCTTGTTATTTTTTTCATTCATTTAACTATCTGTCCTTTCTACAGTCAAAGAAAAGACTAACATTTAAGTAAAAAGCTCTTCCAAGAATTGAACAACTTGTTCTTTAGTCAATGTCATTGAAATTTTATAGATAAAACTATTTCTGGATATGTCAGTAAAAGAGACCTCATTGTGCCAACATTTGCAGTCAGCCTGAGTATTGATGAAAATATGAAATGGTATAATTAGAGTTCCTTGTTATAATTAGAGTTCATCACTCTTTAGTTCATTAAAAGTTAGCATTTTGTTGAAAATGTAAGATCAGCTTTTGTTGAACAATTTTTAAAATTCTTCCTTGGACATCTTATGAAATATTAGTATGTGAAAGCAATTCTACGCTTAACTTTTCCTGAACTTTCTTATACTTTGAATAGAAAGTGCAGAAAGAGTTAGGAAACTGCTTTAAGAGGGATGTAATGCAGTCATAGCTGAAGAAAAGAAAATTAAAATGAGGAACAAAAGCCAAAGGAAAAAGGACAAACCAAAAGTGGAAGAGAGGAAAATTTTCTTTTTTTAAAAAATGTCACCTCAGAGAAAGCACCTCAGATTAAAACTTATTGATTTACAACATTTCTAAATAAAATTACATTCTTCAGTCAAAACTTTGTGTGATTTGGGTTAATCTCATCAAAAGGTCTAAAGGTCTACACCTGAACTAGAAATGAATGTGCTTTTTGAGTCAATGGAAAAAAAATAGTTCATCTTGGGGTATAACTCAGATGTTAAAAATCAGACAGACACATAATGTCTGTTCCTTTGCAGTGCCTGCAAGGTGAGCCTGGTGTTTCCAACACTGAGCAAGGCACCACCTAAGGGAGGTGACATTAATGCCACCTCTGGATTTTCAGCCCTGTCAATGTCACAGGAAATCTTGTTTAGAAGGAAAAGAGGTGCAGGGTCAAACATCCAAGAACCCACAGGGAGGTTGAAGCTGTGCCAGGATGAGACAGTGGATTTGTTGGGTTTGTGAAAATCACAGACTCACAGGATGGTTTGGGTTGGAATGGATCTCAAAACTCATCTCATTCCGTGGGCAGGGACACCTTCCAATATCCCAGCTTGCTCCAAGCCCCATCCAGCCTGGGTTTGGACACTCCCAGGGATGGGGCAGTCACAGCTTCTCTGGGCAATACCTCAGAGGTTTTCATGGCTGCATAACAGCACAACTGGAACCATCCTCAAGTCATTGTTCAGAAACTGGTATTGGCAATAACTTAACCTGGACTTCACTTGGAGTTTATCAATACCCCGAATTTTTGCATCGAAAGATCAAAAGATTGAAAAATCACTTTTTACATTGCCCAAGTGGTCTTTGCACTCAGGAGAACATTGTGCTTTTATTTTATAAAATTGCTCCAGACAGCCGCAGGTTTAAAGGAAAGCACGTTGAAGAAGGGTGATGTAAATATCTGACAAACTAATTCCACATCAGTGTCAATGCCTGAATTTGACTTTGAGCAGGTTATCAGAACTGAAACATTTTCAAAACAGAAAATGTGAGACACACTACAGCTTGTGGATATTTCACCAAAAGCCTCAGCAGCTGCATCCCCTTGGCCACTGTCAGTGCTGCTACTGGGTTAAATAAAGACACAAGGGCACTGGTAATTGAAGTCTGTTAAAACAGAGGTCTAAGAGAACTCCCACACACCTCTAGAGAGATCAACACTGCTTTAAAAATTATCAACCCACAGCAAGTCCATCACTAAGTTTGTATTTTCAAGACAGAGGATAGGGAGCTGTTCGCTCAGAAAGTTGGGGGAAAAAATTGAACTGAACTCCTTTCCATTAACCCTGGCCCAGGATCTGTCCTCAGGGACAGCAATCACAGGATGTATTTGTCAGTCATGAAGCCCTGGAGAAACTGCTTGCAGAAGTCAGATCACAGTTCAGGAGTTGGATGTACAGACCCAAACCTCACAAACAGCTCCCTGGCTGAGCAATAAATCCCATTTAAACTTGTCCAGAGCACTGAGCTGGATGTGAATTCCCTCAGAAAACAACTTTGTAGGTCCTTTCTTACAAACCCTTCCCACAGCTCTGCCTTGCTAATGCTTTTTTGGCACAGCAAATACCTGTGGATGCCATCCCTGGAAGTGTTCAAAGCCAAGCTGGAAGGGCTTGGAGCGACCTGGTCTAGTGGAAGGTGTCCCTGCCTGTGGCAGGGGGGTGGAACTCGGTCATCTCTAAGGTTCTTTCCAATGCAAATTGCTCTGTGGTTTTATGATTTTATGATTATTCAGTATTTTATTCATCTATTCAGGAAGTGTAATCCAAACAACTGTAATGGCACCATGAGTCATTGCAGATGCTGGGAGAGAAGGCAGGATAAGGTTGAGTCAAAACATTGAGCCAAAAACACCTGAGCCATGTTCTCCTTACAAATACCCACCATGAGATATTCACCAAAGCCAGAATTCATACCAACATCCCTTGGGAACCTCGTGATGGGGCTCCTGAGGTGTTAAAGGCTGTCCTTTTGTTGTGCTCTAGAGAGAAATCAAGCATGAAGGAAAGATTATTTGAAACTAGAAAGAAATTCCAGTAGATCTTGCTGTGTGATTTAAATCCTGATGGCATGGCACAGGACTCTGCTAATCTGTGCCATTCCCAACCAGGTATCTGAGATTTCACTAACAAAGAAGTGCAACACATCTTCTACCATTCCTTAGCAACACAAGGCTCCCCAGATTTTGGAAAAGAAGTTTTGCAGACAATTAACTGTCTGATGTCTAAAAGTCCCCCAGGTGTTATTTTGCAGTATTAATCTAAAGGAATATGACAATCTCTGATTAGAAGATAAATTTTCATGTAATGACCTGATAAAAGTCTTAATTAAAAACATTTAAAAAAAGGTCTTTTTGACTCTTTCTATTTTTAGATAAACATTCAAGTCTCTTAAACAAAATCACATCACATAACTACATTAGCTACTTATAGCCATAGCTGGAATCTGGTCTTTCTGCAGAAGCAACAATACAGACAAAACAGAAAAACTGAAGAACATTAAAAAAAAAAAAAAGGGGGAATGGACTGCTTAAGAAAGACACAGAAAATTCTTAAAGAATTTAATTTTGCAAATAAATTAGGAAAAGAAAGCAAAAGCCTACAGAAATCCTTCAAACAGGGAAGCTGCAAAATTTTCATCAGGAATTTAAGGAAAGGTTAGACAGGCATGGTTTGAACTGAAGTCAATACCCTCTTGAGTATGAACTTCTGAGTTAGATGTCACAGAGGCACTTTCCTATAGGGAACTTTCTTAGAGGTAAAGGAGTTGCATGCAGGCTGTAAAATGAGATTTTTGCTTTGTTCTTCATGTAAGAGCATAGGGATAAAGACCAGGTTTTAATTATTTTAAAACAAAGTGGATAATGGTCTTTGTGTTATTTTCTGCACATGGAGGAACTCTTGTGTCAGGGAATGGCCTAAACAACAACCAAACAGAGAGCAACAAACTTTAAAAATGTTAAATATTATAAATTGCTTTAATTTATGTGTCCCATACTGCTATTTATCAAGCACCATCTTTCTCCTTTCTCTTTCTCCTCCCTGCCCCTGAAGGTACCCCATAATTAAGAAGGGTCACCTGGCTGTCCAGGTTTACTGGGTTAGATCCTGACCTGAGACATTTACGCTCAAAAACCAGGTGTGCAGTGAGTTTCAAGTGTTTAATCAGGTCCTAAATTAAGAGATAATACTGTGTTCAAACTCCTTTTTCTTATCAGAGGTGGCCTGTAAACATCCCACTTCACCTTTAACATGGTCTATTTTGAAATTAAACCATCTTAAGCAATGGTTCATTAATATTGTTATTGTTAATATTATCTCTTAATTTTTATGAAATCGTGTTTGTGTATAATTTTCATGCTTATGAAGCCTTGGTAGACCTTTGCAAGGATTTGGCTGAGGCTAAGCAGCACAAGTGGCTTTATCTGTCCCTAGTGGGCAGTTTTCCTCCTTTACTCTCACTCCTTCTCTCTCACTGGTTTCAGATTCCCGAGACTGAGAGCTCTGCTATTTTTCATTCCTACAGATCCCCACCAAAAGGAGTCCTGAGCCTCTCAGGAGAATCCCTGGCCCTGCAGTGATGCAAATTCCTCACACAAGGCTCGAGAGCCCCCCTCCTGCTGGACAGCTTTGCTGTTGGCCACTGTGCCATTAGCATTCAGAATTTCCAGGAGTGCTTCAGTACAGCCGGAAAAGCTTGGGAACGAGGAGCAGGCACAGAAAAAGCTCTGAAGTGTGGAGGGCACAGCCTGCTGCCCAGCAGTGTTTGCTAGAGGCATCTCAACTGGGAGTTCTGTTCACTCATCTTCAAAGCCCCTGTTTGCTTTCAGAGCCTGGTCTCAAAACCTTTGCCCATCTGAGGGCCAGTGCCCAGCCTTTGCGGCAGTGGCCATTTCTGCTCAGAAAAAAAGAAATACAACTGGGAAAGAACATCCCTAGAGCGGGAAGTGGTCCTTGGAAGTGTTCAAAAGGTGTGTGTGGATGAGGCATCTGGGACCGTGGCTGAGTGGTGGGCTTGGCAGTGCTAGGTTAACAGTTGAACTTGATGATTTTAAAGGTCTTTTACAGCCTAAATGATTCTATGGTCCACTTTCTTCACAAAGAAAACATCTGTGAAGTCTCTGTCCCTGGGCCTGGGATGTGCCTTAGACCCTGGTGGCAATCAGGACTTCAGGAGAGTCTGCAGTTTTCCCAAAACTGCAGAACATTAAGTAGAGTAGAGTCAAAACATGACCCGTCTTTCCGGCTGCCACCATGCTGGTGTCACCGTGCTCTCCTGAGGCTTGCCTTACAGAGCTTGGGGATAAAATGGGAAGCTGTTATGGAGCTCATTCATAATTATTTATATATCATTCAACACGTAGAGATTAGGGAAAATATAGATTTTTGTCAGTGTCTGCCTCACAAACCAAAACAGCCACAGGAATCTCACTGCTTCCCAAGTTGACAGGAAAAATCAGAGACATCTTATTGTGCATGAGTCTGTTCTACTGTACATTTCAATTCCTCTTGTCATTGAAAACATCTTATCATGCATTTACTAAAGAATCAACATCTCCGCTTGCCCGACCCCAAATTTCTCTTTCCTATCCTTAATCAGTACAACTGGCAGAGACAGTCTTGATTATTTTACACAAGATCTGATATTGATTTGAACAAAATGCCTATCTGAGGAGGAGCTGAATTCAGAGAGTGAAAATCAGTACCAGATAAGAATTACATCCTTTTTCTACTGCACGTGGAAATGTGCAGAGAAGGAGGTTGAAACAGTGAAGGAATCAGAAGAATAAAGTTTGTATTTTTATACCGTACAGAGATAAAGCCTCGTGCAGTTGCCAGAGACATTCAATCTCATCTTCCAAAACACCTTTGCCAGGAAAAAACGTTCTACTTAAAGTAGAGAGATGTAATTACACTAAATTGTGCAGAGGTAAATGAGACTCAGTCATGCATGAGCGTCTTAGGAGAAGAAAATGGGGCATATTCTGTGGTTTCCATGGGATTAGTCTTCCTGTCAATCAATTTGATCTGAAAAGCTGGGCTGAGCAGCCTTTCTGGCTTTTATTATTATAGCATCAGGAAATTGCAGTGACTTGAGAGGCTATCCACAAACCAAAAAACACTTTTACATTTCTCAGACACTTTTGCAGCCTTTCAACAAAATTTAGGGATTTAAAGTGCCTGCTTTTGGTGTGCTGTACATTTTCTGAATTTTATTGTAAGTGCAGACAATTGATTAAATGAGCTGCTTTTATTTATTTTTGTCTTCAAGTCCTGCCTTTTTACCACCATCACTACCTGCAATTTTTTTAGAATTAAGGTAGGAAAGGGAAAACATCTTCTCTGTGATTAGCAGTTTGTGATCCAGAGGGGGATGAAACACTAATGGTTCCCCTGAGGAGCAGAGAATGAGGGATTGTGCTCCACCACAGCAAGTGGAAGAAAATGTCATAAAGGATGGGGAAGCCATAAGATGACCAAATTCATGTACAACAATAAAGGGCTGTTGAAGGCAATGCTGGTGGGACAGTAGAGACAGGAACCAGAGGAGTGGAAGGGTTATTTTGCTGAGTGCTTGCCTCTTGTCCATGCTATTATTTTCTTTAAATGAATCTGTATGTAGACAAGTAGATCCCCAAACCATTAATTTGAGTAGGAGAGGATTCTGATCTCTGTGCATATGCAAACACAAGCACATGGATTAACCATTTTATTCCAGGCACTGTTGGGGCACCAGAAGGAGGTGAACAAGTGAGGAAAGAGTACAGGAGGTCCTGACAGCAGAAGAGCCCATAATCCTTCTTAGGACAGAGGTGTAACACAGACAAGTGTGGAAACTCTTTACGAAAGCCAACGGCAGACCTGAGCAAAATCTCTGCCTCTCATATTTCCAGAGAGCTGGAAGTCAATAGAAATAACCTTTCAGTGTCAGTTTACATACCTTCTGGAGTACAAAAATTGCTGAATTTGGAAGAGCCGAAACACCTGCAGGAACCTGGAGAGATACAGAATCTCAGCAAACATAAGCACAGGAGAACCCTCTGAACTCAGCTCTGGAATTTGCCTCTGGAGAACACCTTGGGAGAGGTGCAAGATGTTATACTCTGTGATTTCCTCTGCAAGCCAGGACTGAGTGAAAAAAACTAGCTGGTGTCCTAGAATCATGCCAGGCATCTCCCCATCCAAACCTCATAAAATCTCAGATGGGTGTCAGGACAGGTTTTCTTCACATGTTACCACAACTGATTCCTTTTCTTGTCTCCTTGTCTGCACGTGGCTGGGCTCAGATGGGTAATTCAGGCTCTCCTCTGTCTATCCTCAAAGCTTTCTGCATCACAGCCTTTGCCTGGTCTTTGAAGCTGCTAAATTTAAGCAAGAGCTGCTGTTTTTCAAGCTCTCTTGTGTCTATTACCTCTCTGTAGGCTCACAGCTCTCAGACTCCCCTGAACCTTTATTGCAAAAACAAACACCAATCCCTGTGACTTTCATCCATGGCACTCTGCAAATGAAGGCAAATATGTTACAGGAAAACAGATTTGTTTTTTGTCCCTGGAAACCTGAAAAGACAAAAAAAGTCTAATTAAGAGTAAGGTGAAGTTATTTTCATTCCTTTTTTTTAAGGTTGATGAAGTCCATGGGAAAGAGAAACTACAGAAATACAAAGTGAGCAACCTACTTTAGAGGAAGCTGTCTCTGACCACGACAGGAGGTTGGAATTAGATAAGCTTTAAAGTCCCTTCCATCTCAAACCATTCTATGATTCTACAACAGCTCGGTCATGACTGAATGCAACACTACCAGGAAAAAAAAAAAGAAATGAGACACAGGTCTGAGTTACTGCAGCTCCACAAGCTGTAGGCCCCTCACTGACAAAAAAATGGAGGAAGTTTACATTGACACAATTCTCCTCACTTGCTATATGCCAAAAGAAGTTCCTGTGAGTGATAACCTGTGCAGCCAGTGCAGGGTGAGCTCACCTTGCCTTGGTAACCCCAGTTCCTGACGGGACCTACAGGATGACCATTTTAGCAAACTATTTAAAATACTGACACAATGAAATTTGGCTCCAAGGTAATTTCCTGAAAGTCATAGAAGAAAGGGTAACAACATCAAAATGATATCACAAGCCCACTGTCTACTTTTTTATTTCTCTTAAGGACCAAGTGGGAATCCAACAGAAAAATATGATGCAAAAAGGCCTGTCTGGATGCTGCTGGTGCTACAGGATTTTTTCCCATAAGCTGTTCTATTTTCCTGACAGACTGCAAATGCTCTCTGCCTTTCTCAGAGCCTTAATGCATCACATATCTGCAGCAGCAGAGTTTCCCTGGGATAGGTCCCTTTGCTTGGGTGTACAGCTCAGGTTGGAGATTGTTTTAGATTAATGGAGCCTGTCACTTCTACAGTAACAGCTGTTACTCACAAAATTGGACATTTTCCAGCTAACCACTGCTCTGAACAGAAGAGTAAATAGAGACCATTTAGCAGAGGCAAGAAGCTCAGCACTGCTGGAGGATCAGGGCTGTCACAGGTGACAGGTGTCCTTTGAGTGTGGAGTAAGGTCAGGCAGCAGCAGAGTCCCTCCATCTGCTGCTTCTTCAACACTAATTGTCAGCCTTATGTTTTACATTGGTGATTGCCTCGGGTTAAATCAAGCTCTGACATCTCTTGTCTGGAATAAGCCTGCAGAAAAGAGAACAGAAATTTTTGAAAGATGTTTCCAAGATGTTTATCCAAGCAGCCAGACACTGGAGGAGCTCACCTAGGGAAAGGTGTAAGCCCTCCCTAAAAGAGCTTTCAAAAATAGCTTGAATGAGCTGCTGTAAGGTGACAGCTCTGTTTGTTAACATTTCCATGGAACAAGCAGACAGCTTCAATATTCCTCTGTTTCTTGTGAAACACTGAGCTGCTAAAAGTTGCTGAACTTCCCTGATAAAAAACACAAATATATTGAAATGGTTAAAAAATCAATGGTCCAGCCATATGCTTATCTGAGTAGATTATATTTATATATCACAAAAAAAAATCATTAAATCATTAAATCATGGAATGGATTGGGTTGGAAGGGACATTGAAGATCATCCAGTTCCAAATCCCTGCCATGGACAGGGACACCTTCCACTAGACCAGGTTGCCCCAAGCCTCTTCCAGCCTGGCCTCGAACACCTCCAGGGATGGGGCATGCACATGATGATAACAAAAATAAAATAATAATAAATAATAATAAAAAATATTCTTTCAATATCAACATGAGGGTCTAGAATTGACCAGCTGTGAAAGACATTACTCACTTTAGACCACTTTCTGGCAGCCACATCACAGCAGAACAACTCTGGACACATTGCCCAGGAAAGCCCAGAGATGAGAGGTGATGGCAGTGCTCTCGTTCCAGCACAAGCAAGGAATTTGTGGCAGAAATTGCCAGCTGAGAAGCCATGCCCAGCATCCCAGGATCATCTCATTCCACCCCCTGCCATAGGCAGGGACATCTTCTGCTAGACCAGGTCGCTCAGAGCCCCATCCAGCCTGCCCTTGAACACTTCCAGGGATGGGGCAGCCACAGCTTCTCTGAGTGACCTGTGCCAGGGCCTCACCACCCTCACAGTAAAGAATTTCTTCCTAATATCTAATCTGAACCTGCCTTGCTTTATCTCAAGGCCATTATCCCCTGTCCTCTCACTACATGCCTTTGCCAAAAGTTGCTCTCCAGCCTCCTTTATGTACTCCCAATATCCCAAAGTATCGGTGCATAATATAGAGCACATCCCTGGCCAAGAGTTTGTCCCAAACTGGATTTTCACGTCAACTATTATCATGTCCTTCATGAGAAGAAATGAGAAGAACATGAGAAGAAATATCTATGAGCTCCATTTTAAAAGGACACAGTGCAATGTTCAGGTCTGGGCTTTGTTTTTAAAAGTATTGAATGAAAGGCAGTGCCTGTGGGAAAGGGAATGCTGATGCATTTTTTTATTTGTCAGACAATGCAGGGCTTTAAAAAAGCTTCTTTATTCTAATATCTACTATATATCCAACTTCTGGTGAATCAGGTCCAGCAAATGCATAGAATTTTGTCATCATAATTTTTGTTTTCTTTTCTATTGAGTAGTGAGGCATGACCAAAAGGGCCCTAAAATCAGATACTAATTTCAAAATGTTGATGCTGACAGAATTTCCTCACAGGCTTGCACTGAGATAAACACCCCAGAAGGCTGCTGGCATCTGATCTTCAAGGCAGTCCCTGGCAAACAAACCCCCTTCTCTCTCTCATGAGGGTTTGTTTGAGTGCCTCCCCAGAGAGGTCAGAACTGATGTGTGAAGGGTGCACCCACATCACACACCCTGGGAGCGACCTGCTGTGCTTCCTCAGCTCCCTGCCTGCGAGTGCAAGAGCTCTGCTCTCTCACACAGCAGATTCCCTTCTGCTTTATTAGCTGAAACTCAGCCCTGTATGAAACACAAAGAAATGAACTCCCAGGCCTTTTTTTTTTCTTCTCCTTTTTCAGTGCCTGTACTCTCACGCCAGCTAATTTAGAGGGGAAAATGTGCTGTGAGCAAAGGCAGCAAAACAAATTATTCTCCTTTCACTTCAGATCACTTCCAGTTTCTCAATTTAAACTGCATTTGCGTTGAGCATCTCAGTACAAACTCACAGGCACAAACAGGAGAGCCCCCACCAACACTCCTGCTCTACCATCACCATCCCCTCAATCAGAGACCAGCTCATCATTTCCTGAAAACCTGTTGGTTTTATGACTTTTCTGTGACCAACCATACTCTTTAGAGGTCTTTTTATCAAGCTATAGGCAGTGTCTTATACATAAATGTGTGGGTGGCAGTAAGATCTCCAGAGCCATAAGGAAAGCAACATAACAGACACTGAAGATGGAAATTCCTGTTATATCTACATCCCAGAAAATTTCTGATGCACCATCCACAGAGCTGTTTCCCAAGTCAACAGACCTTGGCAAGTGCTTCTGCTGCCAGGTAAAGTAAAATGAGGCAATATCAGTCTGGAAAAGGCCATGGCAGCATGGTAACTCTGCCACAGAGCAGAGAGAGACAGCAAGGAGGAATCTGCCCTCCTTGCTGTCTCTGTCCTGCTGGTGCTGTGCTGCAATGGTGAACAATGACTCCACAGTAGTATCCACACATTTGCTCCTGTTTCACTGTGTGATGACAAGCAGCTCTGGGGAAGAGTGGGAGAAGGGAGCAGTGTGGGCAGGAAATGAGGGACGAGGATTTGGAGAGAGGAAGAATGCTAATGTGCAGCTGGAGAGGGATGTGGTCATAATAAAACAATGACAGAGTGGAGGAAAAAAAAAAAAAAAGAAGGAAAAAATCCAAAACTCTTATGCTTTCATTATTTAACCAAAGAATCCTGAGGACACTGAAAGCAATGTCCTTGTCAGGTCAGTGTCCAGTAGGACCTCTTTAATAAAGCCCATCAGCAGCGTTGCCATCTGCTCTGTTTCCACTGAATGTGTCACCAGAAATTTAAACCATTTTAAACTTGCAGCCTCTGCAGGGAGCTGCTGTCCGTGGGTCTTACTGATGGCTTGAGCACAGTGGGGACAGAGGGGACACTGAGATTGCTCCATCCATAGGTGCTTCCATGCCTTCATCTTTCTGCCTCTCAATCCCTTCATTCCTCTATCCCTCTACCCCTTCATCCCTCCCAGGGAAAGCAATAAGGACAAGGCTTGGCTGGGCCTGCCCTTCTGTTGTGACTTGTTGGAAGAACACATCCTTCCTTAGTCCCAACAGACACTTCTCCCACTGATGCACTTTATTCTCTAATGGGGAAAAGACAGAAAGAGAATAAGAATGGGCTTCAAATTCTCCCATGGAGCAAGTTCAAAGCAAACCCAAGAGAGTTCATCATGAAGCTGGGGAACTCTTCACCACAGGATGCTGTAGGTGCTGAGAAGTGGTGAGTTTTCAGGGGTATGTTCATGCCAAGAGAGCCACCAATTTTACAAAATACACAGAAACCACTCCAGCTCAGGAAATCTCTGAACACCAAGTGGTTTGATGCTAGAATAATAATTTACTGAAATATGTTTACCTTGTTCTTATACCTGGTGCCACCCCAGGCACTGCCAGAGGAAGGATATGAGGCTACACAGCCAATACAGCCTCTCTCATGTCCTGTCATCCCAGGACCTGTTCCATACTCCATGGAAGCAATATCTCCCCTTCAGTAAACAAACAACCCATCCCTCCAACAGGCAGCTTTTGGTTTTTAAGTATGACCAATACTATCCCAACCCCTGACCTTTAACATCAGCGTTATGCCAGGCCCTCAGACTCTGCTTCCAAATTGACCCCGTACTTCCAACACCATTCCAATCACTCACAGTCTCCAGGGACTGTGACACCAGCTCTGCATAAATCCCAGTAATGCTTTACTCCTGCCTCAGGCCCTCACCAAGAACCTCAGATTCCCAAGGTCAGGTTTGAGAGATGGAAGGAAGGTGTAAAAGCAGGGAGAAGTAGTTTTGGAAAGGAAGGGTAAGTTAAATAAATCCCCAAAACCAGCAAGATGTCTTCTTTTCTGCTACTTTAAAGTCTGCACTGTTTTTTTGCTCCTAGGTTGCACTTTTTTTCCTAGTCACCAGTGCCAACATACTTTCAGAATAGATGCCTTTAAAGCTTTTTTTGCTTGATAAAATGCTATTTTTGTTGTGAGGCATGATGAGTACCTAAAAAATCTCTTGTACCCCTGTCAGAGACAGAAATCTATCTAAGGAAGAGGTCTTTTCTTAGGAAACAGCACAAGCTCAGTCCAAAATATGTCTATCACACATAATTGCTTCCAATAACGTGTACTGTCTTAGTTTTGGCAGTTGTTGGCTGAAAGGATCTTGTGTAAAGGGAAAAAGTACAATATTTACAGGTTGGCTTAGGGCATCTCATTTAACAGTTCATAAACTATTTGGGTTTTGCTTGCCCACAGATTTACCCCCCACTTCCTCAGACAAAGATGTCTGCAGGCAATACATGCGCTAAGATTGACCAAATGCCATTGACTCAGTTCTCGTGCCAGAAGGGGGATGTAATATACACCCAGTACCCATTCAAGCACAGAAATTTCATCAGTCCCACCCTGAGGTTGCAGCATCTTCCTGCAGACTCATAAGAAATTGTTTGCTCTGATGACAAACATTACCACAGCAGCGACTCTGCCTTTTCATGCAGCATTGCTGGGCATGGCTCCTTTTTTCATTTTGTGAAAATGGCTCTTCATTAGATTTCTGTGATCCTGAAACTCCACCAGGGAAGCGTGTGTGTTGGGAGAGAACAGGGGACAGGCAGGCCACCCTGATTAATAGGACAATGATGAATTGTGTCCATGACCTGAATCATTGTTTGTGGTTTTCTCACCTTGATCTGAGAGCTGCCTCAGCTGAGCAGCCACTCTGTCAGGGCACTGCCAAGTGACAGGGCTCTGAGAGGTGCACTTTCACGTGCAGAAACAGTGGTTATTTTTGATTTGTGTCACATTTCAGGGCTTTGTGCTGTTTTCCCTACAGCAGGAGAGGGAGGTGAGACCCTGCTGGCGGAGGTAAGATCACACACACATCCATGCTCAGAATATTTATTTAACAGGACAAGAGTGAGGAGAGGCAGTACAGCACATGCAGATCAGGTATCATGCACAGAGGTTGCAGAGGTTGTCATCACAAGCTTGACAACATGTTTAACAGCTTTCCTGGCACGCTCTGACAACAGAGGCATCCCTGTTCTGTACCCAAGCCTTTGGCCACCATGGTCTACACTGGAAGAGTAAGAAGCACCCAGGCTTGGGCACTGATTTATCACTGACTGGACCACTTCCATCTTGGAGCAAATTTCAAGCCTTTCAAGGAGGTCTTTCCCAGGCAATGTGTAAAATAATTTGAGGAGCAGCACAAGCCAGGGACTGCTCCCAAAGGGCAGAACAAATTGCCCTTTTGGGTAAGTAAGGATGTTTAATCATACCCAGGCCAACCTGCCATGTTCTCTGGACCAAAGAATAGACTTCGCCCCTTATTTGTCCATAAAACATTGTCATAGAAACCAAACTCTAGACACAGCTGAATTTATTTGGGGATGAATATTATAGCCCAGTGGTATTTTGGACAAAAAAAAAAAAAAANAGGCCAACCTGCCATGTTCTCTGGACCAAAGAATAGACTTCGCCCCTTATTTGTCCATAAAACATTGTCATAGAAACCAAACTCTAGACACAGCTGAATTTATTTGGGGATGAATATTATAGCCCAGTGGTATTTTGGACAAAAAAAAAAAAAAAACTTCTTCCTCCGTACATCTAAAGACTTTTGTCACTGTAGCAAACTGCAAAGAGACAGCTGCTCATCTGTGACCACTGAAGGCCACCACTCTCCAAATATATCTTCTAACTGGAATTAGGACCATGACAGGAACTTGAGATAAGATAAAGTCCAATGATGTCCAATCATCCCAAGTCTGGGGAGAAGAATGTGGCCACCACTGATACTGGAAGAGACACTAGAATTCTGATGGCTCAAACATTCAGGGGGAAGCTGCTGATGTGCAAAGTACTTGCCCAGGTGCCCACCTCAGGCTACAGTTGGTGTTGAACAAGATAAGGAAAGAGGCAAAGCAATATCCAGCTGAAACTCCCTCCCTCAAGGGAGGTACCTGGGCATTCCCACCTGAATCTGAGTGGATATAAATCCAATAGAGTTGGTGTTCCTGGGATTTCTCCCAACACTTGATGAGTCTGGTCTGTGATCACCACTTTGATCAACAGACATTGAAATTGCAACAACCAAGTTTTATTGTGAGCCCTACAGGTGGTGAGATCTTTCTACTTCTATCTTTTCCTTCTCTTTCTTATATGTTTTTGTAAGTGGTATCTTTATGCTTTTAGATTGTCATTTTACTATAGATAACAACCAAAATTGGTCCATACCCATTTTTCTGTGCAGACAATTTATTCTACAATAAACCCTACATGTGTATATTTGCAAACACTGATAATTCAGTGTTGTTTCATTCTAATCTCTCCCAAGGGATTTATAAACAAGAACCAGGGTTATCCTGGCCTTCTAGGACAGGTCATAATGTGTGTCCAACACTTCTACACATATCCAGTGTTTTCTTTCTGTGCTCCTTCTGCTGCACAAGCAAGCAGAATTTAAAAAGAAAAAAACCTTAGGATAACATCTGTTCACAAATTACAGCTGTGGATTTGGCTAGTCTGATGAGAGAAAAAATGTTGGACTTTTTTGGCTTTATGTTTATACCTTCATTGAAATTTTAATTTTCCGAAATTAAAATGAACCCCAGCCAAACTCATGGTTTCTACAGGGTTTTGAGTCCAGGAATGAACACAGATTTCAGTATACTGCCTCTGCTTCACTGCAGAGGCTGGAATTAAATTCCCAAGTTCTTCAAATGGAAGGCTCTGGGATTTTCAAAGGATAACTGTTTCATCAAGAACAATTGCTTATATGAGTTAGTTAGAGCTTTAGGATGCGGAATTCCAACATGCAAAAGAAAGAAATCCAGCCTGGGAAGAGTTAATTACTCTGACAAGATCAGTCCTGGGCTCCAGCCTTTGCTGGAGGATTGAAGTGCCTGAGGGCAGTACAAAAGGGATACCAAGAGAATGGGAATACTGACTTGGTCAACAAAAAAAAATCTTATCTCTTGATTTCTTTATCAAGGCAGAGGTTTATTTTAAACAGCTCAATACTGTCCTGCTCTGACTTTCTTGTATGTGTGAAGATGGGCTTTGCACCACTGCTGTAAATTTTATGAGACAAGATACATTATAAGTTACATGAAGCCCTGTGAGTCAGGCAGCTCTCTCCAGTCAAGCAACTTTCCAGCCAAGGAGCAGGAGCAGTTTACAGCAAAATCCATTGGCACTTGTCTCTTCAGCCAGATCTGTGATTTTTTTGCTTCTTTGCCTGTATTCAGACATATGCACCTGCCTAACACGATGCAAGAGCAGTTGCACTGACCACACTTCAGTGGGATGACTCACACGCTTGTTCCTGCAAGGCTGGGATTTGCATTAGGAGGAATTTTAGGTTTTTCGGTGGCTGTATTCATCTAATAAATTAGACATTTCTGAAGAGTCTAATTGTGGGTCAAGCTTCCAAAAGAGATCCAAAAATGTGTACTAATAAAATAGTCTGGAGCTCTAAAGAACATAAAGGGAAGCTTTAAAGATGTGAAATCAAGTCCACAAACAGGATTTCAGAAAGAGAAGTAAATAAATAATTCCTTTTCCCTCCACAAGTAATGAAACAGATGGGAAATGATGCAGAGGTTTCAAAGGGAAAAATCATGAAGCTGTGGTCTTTAGGAAAAAGCTGCAAGATCCATTCAGATGTGTCTCACTTGTTCATCAAACAGAGGTAACCAAAAAGTCTGGGTGAAATCCTGCTCTGTTGGATGCAGCTTTGGGAATTCCCCCTTTCTCTTTCATCTGTGATTTCTTGTTTTTCTTGCAGGAGACCAGGGTGACCTTTCCCCATCTCCTTTCCACATCAGTGCTGCAGAGCTGAATATGAGCTGACACAAACTGGGTTTACCAAGCAGCTTTTCAACTCATTGCTGGGGACTCCTCTGAAGTTTGCTAGACGCTGCGAGTGACCATCACTCTTTATGGCAAAAAATAGCCACAAGCAGAGCCTTTGCTGCCATAAATTACCAGTTTGCAGCATCTGAGGACTTGCCTCTACTTTGATCACTCAAAGGTGGCACTTCAATCCATTTCTGATGCACTGTGTCATCCTGGGAGGTGTGAGCAGCCACCTCTACTTTCCCTCTGTTCATAATTTAGAGGTAATCTTGCAGTGTTCAACAGGTCCATAGGCTGGGATATGGAAACCTCAGAGCAAAAAACTTTTTCCAAACATCTCAGACTCTCTCAACTGAGGAAATGGACGTTTTTACAGAGTAAGAAGTGTTTCAGCCTAAGAATAGTAGTCTGAAATACTGGTGAAAAAGGAATGTATAGCTCCTAAGTGCTCCAGATCTTGCTCACACAACTCAAGTTTCCATGTTGATCAGGCACTAAACTCACAGCTGCCTTCTTTCTTAGTAACTTGACTGGCTCAGAACTTGCTAGGGGAACCATGAATTTGACCTTCCAGGCACATTAACTGCACAGAAACTCTTTCACAACCCTCAGACTCTTCTGAGACCATCCAGTAGAAGCCAATTACTATATCTGGTAGTGTTCAAAGCATTATCATGCACAAAACTTTCACGCATGCTGAGGGTTGAATATTTTCCTTGATCATGGTGGGATTTCTTGTAGTTTCTTAATTTCTAATTGTAAAAATGCATTTCTATAAAGGGCACATATCAGAGCACATTCTCAATAAACAGTATCTCTTTAGGAACCTGTATTCATTCCATACAGCATTGGGCAGGGATAAGATTATCTCACACCTAAGAATATCTCTGGTACATTTAAGTCACAATAACTATTGATGCTCTTGCACAAATGGAAGAGTAAATATGACTGAGATGATTTCACTGCTTTGAAAATTCCAGGAAGGAAGAAAAATAAATAAATTCAAACCAGCCAGCATGTGTTTTGTCAGATGAAATCAGGAGGGAACAATATGTGCTTTCTGAAAATATAAGAGAGTCTTAAATGCAATGAAAAGATTCATTTGTTTGGTTTTAAACAAGAAGGAAACAATAAAAGCACAGTTGTAGCCACTGATAGTCGCTCTCTGGGCAGATGTGGTTGGTAGCTTTCTCCAGTTCTGTACAACACATTGAAAGGAAATTTAGGAAAAATAAAACAGGCAGTTTAAGAGGAAAAGAACAAATAACTGAGTAGTCTGAGAGCAGGAGTGTCAGCAACTATTGTCTTTGTGAGTGTCAGAAAGGCATCTGAAGGTCAGTAACACCAGGAGTGCAGCCCCACAAGGTGTAGTGTGGCAGTTGCCTGTGAGCACTGATGGGGTTGGGTTAGAAGGGACCTTGATGATTCTCTAGTTCCAACCCCCTGCCATGGGCAGGGACACCTTCCATTAAACCAGGTTGCTTAAAGTTCCATCCAACCTGGCCTTGAACACTTCCAGGCATGGGGCAGCCACAGCTTCTCTGGGCAACCTGTGCCAGGGCCTCACATCCCCCAGGAAAGAATTTCTTCCTCAAAGCTTATCTCAATCTCTCCTCTTTCTGTTTAAAGCCATTCTCCCTTGTCCTGTCACTCCATGACCTTCTCAGAAACCTCTTTCCAGATTTCTTGTAGCCCCCCCAGGTACTGAAAGGCTGCAATCAGGTCACATTTTCAGGACAAGTGCAGTAGCTGCAAGTTCTGGATTCAAAACAAAGGCTTCCTAACCCTGAGTTTAATTACAGAGCAACTTCTTGAGTTGGACCTCGGTCTGATGAGCTGGGACAGTTGCCTTGCAGGAGATGCATTTATCTTCCAAGATGCACAATGAGTGGTCACTATCCACTTTACTACAGGTCTGAGAAGGATCTCACGCATCTACAGCCACAGAGAGAGTGAAAAGCAAGGTCCTGATGTACAGTCTCTGGGCCCAGGGTGTCCAGGGAGACCAAGCAATTGAAGTGGCTGATGGACTCAGGATGTGCTCATGCCCAATCATGGCTTCCTCTAGATACTTTCTCACTAGGGCAACTGTGCCTGTACTCCCACCACAGCCCCACCTTGCCCATTTAGGGCTGATAATCATGTTGTTTCCCAAAAATACACTGCATTGTTTCTCCCCTGTCTGGCAGCTTCAGTGAAGCACTGAGGAAGCAGCCTGAATGAGTGCATTTGCTCACCACATAAATTCCTGAAAGAAAAGGTTATGCAAATATTTCATTTGCACAGCAGCAGTCTTTGACCTCAGGGCAACCTCTGTGGCTGTGTTATCTCTGCTAAAGGCTTGCAACTATGCTCAGATCTGGCATGTGAGTATAATAGCCATGTAAAGGGGTTAGGGTTTGTGCTGAAATATTGTTGAAAGGTATCACAGTGATTCCACTGACTCAAGAGAAAGGAGTTTTACTATACAGCTCCAGTTTGTCCAGTGGGATGTTTTTGTTCCAGCTCCTTCAGGATTAAAAGTTCAGGCTCTTTCTGCAGTGCTCTGACATACAGCTGCTCCAAGGCAGCAGGTACCCAGTTCTCAGTACATAGATGTATAGGGGAAGCAACCATATTCATGTAACCAGACTCCTTGAAAGGCTGAGAGAATTGGGATTTTTGAATCTGAAAAAGAGAAGGCTCTGGGGAGACCTTGAAGCTCCTTCCAGTACCTGAAGTAGTCTCAAAAGGAATCTGGAAAGAGACATTTTACAAGGGCACATAGTGACAGGACAAGGGGGAATTGCGTTAAGCTGAAAGAAGGTAGATTTAGATTATATATTAGGCAGAAATTCTTCCTTGTGAGGGTGGTGAGGCACTGGAACAGACTGCCCAGAGATGTGGATGCTGCAACCCTGGAAATATTCAAGGCCAGGTTGGATGGAGCTTTGAACAACCTGGTTTAGTAGAAGGTGTCCCTGCCCATGGCAGGGGGTTGGAACTCAGTGATCCTGGGATTCTGGGCACAAATTCATTGCTTGTGCTGGAACAAGAGCACTGCAATCACCTCTCATCTCTGGGCTTTCCAGGGGAATGTGTCCAGAGTTCTGCTGATGGGATGTGGCGGCCAGAAAATGGTCTAAAATGAGTAATGCCTTCTACAGTAGGTCAGTTCTAGACCCATATATTGAACTACATATTAAACACTTATGGGAACAAAAGTGGTGAGCAAAACCTAGGACAATCAGAAATCAGTTATTTGGCTCAGGGCCAGAACACAGTAACAATTTTCTAGCATTAGGGACTTCCTCTGACAGAGGTATAATGCTTACATTTAATGGCTTTTGATAGAATTTTTTTCCCCCACTTTTAATTTATCCATGGCTGTTTTACTGCCTCCACACTTCTGGCATTCTCACTTCCCCGTGCCAATAAATTAAAAATATTCTTTAAAAAAAACAACGTGAAGAAATGAAAGAAAAATATTGTTTGATGTGAAAACATTAAGATTTCTCTCTCTCTCTGTCACTCTATTAATCTGATTTTCTGTAGTAGACTCTTCTGTTCTTCTGCTGGACAAAGACTCTCTCCTATGGATACATCCTTGTAGGTGGCTGTCCTTGGAGCCAAGCCCTCACAGAGATTTGAGCACATTTAGCTTTCCTCTCCAGCTTTGGTTTGTTTCCTATTAAGGTGACAGTCCTGCAATCCCTCTTCATTAAAACAGGCGATTGGAGAGGAAAGTGACTCTCTGCATGTGTTATCTCCGGCACTTGACCAACTAAATAATAACTTGTTGCCTCAGGAAAGGGCAACTCCTTCATCTCCCACAGCTCTGTACATCACCCAGTGTGAAGTGCATCTCCTGCTGGTCCCAGTGCTTGGTATGTCCTTATATCTGCAGGTGTCTGTACAAGCACACTGGATACAAACAATTACATGGCATATGAGTATTGCTCATTATGCTGTGTCACCTTCGAGTTTAGCAAAGATTTCTGAACAACCTGGGACAAGAATAGGTCATGGCTGACCTAAAAATGCTTTTTCCTATGAAGCTGTATTTTTGTTGTCCCTGCTGTCCTTCTCTGTACCTTCTGTAGCTCACCCTCTTTTAACAAGGGTGCACACAGTTTTCAGAATCATAACAAAATTCAAGTCAGAAAGAGCCTCCTGTCCAAAACCCTGGTCAAAAAAGGGCTTTGAGATTAGATCTTATTCCTGGAGTGCTGTCCTAGAAATTGGATTAATATCTCCAAGGATGGAAACTGCACAGACTTTCTGGGTAACCTGTTTCAGTACCTAGATTCGCATTGATAGCAAGGAAATTTTGGCAACAGAATTTCATCCCAGTTTTCTCTAACCAATCGGTTTCCACATTTTGGAACAATTTTTGGATGGGCATCTGCCAGCCTGGAATTGATTAGCATTTTATCTTTGTGTCATATTATTATCATCTTCTCCAAATAGTCTTCCTGGAGTTTTGGCTCCAGGTGCTGTGACTGCTTTCAGACTGATTGCCCATGGTCACTCCTTGTTCAGATCCAATTTCAGAATATTTACTTTGGCTTTATGGGCAGCATTCTGGAATTCACATCCTTCAGCCTTTCTGCCCATTGATGTAAACTTTTTCTTGATACCATAGAAAAGTCAATGGATCAAACCAGCTGTCTGAAGACCCTTCCCACAATACTTTCTATCTGGAAAAACTGGGAAAAAGAGAGAAAACTTTGATACCTTCTTGCCTTTTTAATTTTTTTTTTTATCTTTCTTTATCAAGACTTGAAAAGCATCCTGTTTTCAGGTTTCCAGATGGCCACAGCTCTATGATCATTTATTGTGTGGACATGAGGAGGCTAGTTAGCAATAAACAAAGGTCCACAAATTTTCAAAGGAATTCAAACCACTTGTTGAAAAACTAATTAAGTATCATACAGATTAGATGCATGCTACAGTGATTGCAAATGCTTTGTGTCTCAAGTACTATCTTAGTACAGACATCAACTTCATCATTTTAATTTCCTTACACTCACCCTCTCTTCAGTTCCACCCGAGTGATTTATTTGGGTTTTTCAAGTGGTATAAATTAGCATAAATTGAAATGTCAATATCAGGGAAGAGAAAAAAAAGCAACAACCAAAAAAAAAAAATCACTATTAGGAAAACTGTGTCTTTTTTCAATTCCCTGAAGCATCCTAATTTTTAACTAGGGAAGCATACAAACTTAAAAATGCTCTGACTTCAAGTAGTTTAGTTTCTCTCATAAAGCAGAAAGAAGTGCTTCACAAATCACAAAAGAGCTTAATACATTGTTTTTTATGCAGAGCTCTACAGGACACTAACACTTGGCTTTTGCACCTCTTCCATACACAGGTTTTAGGAGCAGAGAAATCAATGTCACAACAAGTCTGACCAAAGCACAACCAGAATGCTGGTATTAAATGTGCACAGTCTTCACTAATATCATCACACATAGGCAGGGTCTGTTTAATATCTCTGTCAATTACCTGAATGAGGCACCCTCAGGGAGTTTGCAGCTGACATCAAGATGAGTGGTAGAGTTGATTTTCTGGAGGGTAGAAAGGCATTACAGGGAGATGTGGCCAAGCTGGCTAGCTAGTGCGAGGCCAGCAGGGTGAGGTTCAAAAAAAGCAAAGTCTTGGTCCTGCCCTTGTGTCCCAAGAAGCCCCTGCAGTGGCCCAGACTAGGGGCAGAGTGGCTGGAAATCTGCAAGCAGGAAAGGACATGGGGTGCTGCCTTACAGCTGCCAAATGTGAGTTTGCATGTGCCCAAGTGGGCAAGGAAGAGAGAGGCATCCTGGCATTCTGTGTCAGCCATAGTGTGGCCAGCAGGACCAGGGCAGTGATTGTCCCTCTGTGCTGGGCACTGGGGAGGCCACACCTCGAGTGCTGTGCGCAGATGCGTGGCCCTGTTGAGATGGGATTAGTGAGAGATGCCTCTGCCCAAATTAAGGTGCCAACGAGACCATCTACCAAAGTTAACAACAGGGATTTTATTTAATAATAAATGTGGAGTAGAGAGAAAGGGACGGGAAAGAGGAGGGCGAGAGGGAAAGAGGAAGAAGATCGAGGCTGCGTTGGGCTGGGCTGGGGTAGGGAAGAGCAGGAGTGGTGAGGGGAAGACGTTAGACAGAGGACATCCAAGATGCTAGGCACCAGCCGCATCCCGTTGCTCCTTGGCCACCCTGTGCTTCTGCACTGGGGGTCCCGGTGGTTCCTGTGCAGTTGAGGACCCCTGGCCACTGATCCGGAGTTAACAGCTTTCTCCAGTTCATGTTGCAGGCACCCAGGGAGGCGTTTTCCTATCTGCCAAGTGAAAGAAGGATGGGTTTACGTTCATTTACCTGCAATGCTGAGGCCCAAGGAGCATTTCTCAGCTCCTAATGCGGCCTGCGGGCAGGGCGGAGTTGCCCTCTGAAAATGCAGCCCGGGTCTAAAGTCAGCCTCTGTGGAGTCCACAAGGCAGCTCTCCGGCAGAGTCGCCCTCAGCCGGCTCTCCCTGGCCA
>VXAX01005714.1:0-15208 GCA_013399835.1 Leptocoma aspasia
TTATTTATTTATTTATTTAAGGTGCCATCTGTAGCTGCATGATATTTCACAAGAAATAGTGAAGGGAAAGAAGACAATAATTTCAAGAAATGGAGAGATGGTACTATGATGGAAAGATTGAGTGCTATAGTGATATCATGCAAATTGTGTGATTTGGACTTGACCTAGATAATACCCCCCTTGTGGATAATTAGAAAGTTCTCACTGGATGTTGCATATAGGTAAAACCTTATAAAATAAGGGCGTTGTTGCCCTTGTAAAATCAAAACTGCTACTTCAGCTAAGCAGAAAAGGACTGTGGGAAAGTGACTCAGCTGAATTGGAGGTAGAAAAACAAGTTATGTAACCATGGCATGTTCACATCGTGGTCTGTGGTGGCTGGTTGAATTACATTTGTTATATTTAAATGGAATGTAACTGCTAATGGGGTAACTGCTTAAAAAGGCCTGGTTTTTGCAATAAGGGGCTCTCCTTTACACCTGCCTGGGGACCCTTTTGCTTCGTACATCTGGAATGTTAACAAGCCAGCATTCTTCATCATCACTTAGTCACAAATTAATCCTGCTTCATCAAGATATTATGGGAGGATTGTTTGGTGTTTTTTAAGACTTCTGAGTTGCTAGCAAATATTTATCTTAAATTTTGACTAGTGAAAACTGCAGTTGTTTCAAGTCTCACCAAAGCTATAATCACTGAAATGTACTGGTTTTGCTTTTCTTGATGAACATGTTTTGATATTTGTGGTTATAAGTCCATTCATGAATGGAAAGGCCATTACAAAATCAATCAAATAATTCCTGTTTTTCTGGGTGTCTTTGTTCGTACAGCAGCCTTTGCTGGTGATCACAAGAAAAACAGATATTGTCACAGGAAACAGTTACAGTTTTTCAATTTTTTTCATCTGAAACATCTCTGCTCATGGTGAATCCTCACATAATAGACCTGGTAGCTTCATTAATACATTAAGCAAGCTGTAATGACTGCTTCAGTTATAAGTGCTGGTCCAGTAGGCAGAGAAGAGTGAGGTCTTGAGAAACTGGTATCTGTCTACAATTATAAGAAATTGACAAATAACCCAGAAAACCTTAAGGTGAAGCCTGCTCTTTTTTAATTCTATACACTTAGGAAGTGTTACAGGTAGTTGTAAAGTACAAACATACAAAAATATTCTTACTGATTAAGTTATCTGATGAGAACCCTTTTACCTATTACTTATTAGGTTCTATGAAACAGCTTGATAAAATACACAGAATATAACCCACGTTCCATTAACTGACTTGGAATGGGGTGGGTTTTTTGCTTTTCAATAGGAATCAGATTAAATGTCTATGCTGTAAGTGCTATTTCTATATTTTAAAAAAATCTATCATCTATCTATCTATCTTAGAGAAAAATAAAAATTTTAGAACTTTGTAAAATGTTCTTACAAGTACTATGGATATAGAAATTTGCAAAGATGTGTGGTTTTGTGTTTTGTACGGTCATCTCTTTCAAATTTGGTTGTAGCACAGCCTTTTGACCTCAGTATTGGATCGTTGTACACAGTGATAACCTGATATGCGTCTGTGCTAAAATAAGTTGTTTGTTTGTTCCAGAAAGATTTGAGAGATATTATGCATGCTCTCAACTTTCCTTCATCTCTCTCCTTCTCATTTCACAATTCTGCTAGATAATTTTGATTTGTTGTCTTGCTGAAATAATCTTTGGAGGAAAAAGCGAACAGTTATTGCCCATACCTTAATGAGAAACTTCTTGTATAACATGAAGACTAATTTGGATGAACACTGCAGGTATACACAGAGAAAAAGTAATATCTTTTGCAAAGAACTACCATAAAAAGTCTTTGGGGAAGATACAATCTGCCTTCTACAGAAATAAAGCCAATTTTATTTCCCACTCTCCCTTAAATGTAAGCTGCTTCGTGGGGTATCTCAAAAAAAAAAAGATAAAATCTTGAGATTAAGAAGTCATATGACACATAAATCAAGAGCACAGAAGGGGTTGAGAATGAATTTGTAAAGAAGTAATTTTTAGCATTCACTATAACTGGTCTGCTACAGTACTTAACTGTTATCTGCTTTTTTTAGTTATCACCATCTTTCTGGAACATGATGGATAATTGTACTTAGGAATTTGAAAGTAAAATGTGGTATTTGCATAAAGAATTCATTTTTAACTCAATTTCACCTTTACATTTTTGAGCCTCATCTTTTTAGAAAAAGGCACCTGAAATGCAAAGTTAGTTTTTGAAAGGGCATATCTTATATTGCTACACATCATAGGACCTTCTGACTTTTGAAAGATAGGTTCCTACTCTTTACAAGATTTCTGTCCTCTGTGTCACTGTGACAGCAACCTCAAATTGATACTATAATGTAGCTTACTAGAGAAGCTGGCACAGTATCTTTGAGGCTTCAAAATGAAGGTAAAAAACGTTACCTCAAAAACATTTTCAGTATTTCTAAAGAGAATGAGGGAAGCAAACATAAAAAACTTCAGCCTTTAAGTGATACAAACTGCTGAAATATGTACATCACACATTTAATCAGCAAAAGAGGCCCTTTTGGTGAGAGCAATTTATCATCACATGGACAGGGATTAAGACAGGTGATGGGTCACAGGAGAGCCTGTTTCTTAGCACAAGTCTGAAGAGGTAAATGCTCACGTGAAACATTAAGGTTGCTATACCTGAGAGATTTAATATGGGCTTTAGTAGGGCATATCCACTCCTGGATTATACCTCCCTTTCAAACTTTTACATAAACCAACACTTACAAATGTGTGCCTGCTAAATGCTCTTGTCTCTACTCTCCAGCAAAGGTAGACAGCTTTCTGGGCTAATGCAGTTTTCTCCCAAGCACTGTTCTGCATTCTGTTGTGCACTTTTCCATTTAGCCTTTGAAAAATACTCCCTCCATGGAAATATCACAACAACAGTGTATCAAATAAAAATAAAACTTAAATTTCCATGTAAATAGTTGCCTTGCTATATCTCTCAGTTGATTTAATTTTGTCTCAATTGAATTATTTCTTTAAAATGCATTGCTAAAATCCCTTTCCTATGATGCTTTGATTATGAATAGATTTTTGTTATGCTTATTCTTGCATTTGAAGGTTATCTATTCTTTTCCTTACACTTCTTTGGTTTTATGTGATCCCTCCTCCTACTTTAGGACTGTTGGGAGATCCTCAGCAGAAGTGAGATTGAATAGCTCTGCTATCTCAGAAAATGCAGGCAAGTTAGCACAGAAAATGGCAAAACTTCACCTCATTTCAAACTTGGACACAAGAATTGGGTTAACACATAATGAATCATGTCTCAAATGTAAAAACAAAAAATTCAAAAGCACTGAGAGAAACTTCTATAAGCATTAATGCAGTAGCAAGAAATATAGCTAAATATACATTTAACCTAAATTTTCCATGTTTCAAGTAATTTTCTTGACATTCAGTGATTTCTTGTTTGCATACTCCCCATACTGTCTACTTCATTCCAGTTTCTGCCTTCTGCTTTGCTGCATGTTCAAAAGCTTCTAGCTTTTTTTGCTGACCACTGCTGCAGTTACTGAGGTCTTTTTCTTCACAAGATTTTAAGATGAGTGGTGGGATTCATCTTGCCTTGTTTGGGTGCCCCAGACTGAGATGGATAAGCCTTAGTTGGTTCTTCAGGCTCATTTTATCAACAATTCAAAAAACCAACTACCTACACAGCATTACATTATATTGCTACACATTACATTATTTTTTTTTAAGAAAAGGCATGTAATTGTATTGCTTACTAGCAATTATCTAATTCCTTACTAGCAGTTATCTAATTCCCACCACAAATTATCCCTTAGATCTGTCTTTAAGATGCTTGAGTGTCATGGATTTCACCTGTAATTTTAATCTTTTTTCAGTATTTAATTTTATTTATCATTTTAAAATTTGTCTTGCAGGTGACTTGAAGAGGAGGGGTGAGGTATCTGTGTTGCAAATGTTGTTCTGCCTATGGCTAGAAGTTCCTAGAAAGGTGCATATAAAGTGAATCAGACTGCAATTTGCCCTCCATTTTTGGCACCTTGCTATTTTTTTCATCGTGACATCATATCTTTTTCTCTTGACTCCAGAATTTGCATTGCCCCAGAAAAGCACAGCTGTCAGTTTTTAAATAAAAATTCAGCCTTTAACATAACTTTGTTTCAATCTGTGAATATGCATAAAACTAAGAAAACATATGCTTTTCAATGAGAACAATGAGCAACAACGCTCAAGATGGAGTGACTGTTTATATATGCATGTATGTCTATATCTCTAGCAGTTTGAAGTTTGTTGGGGGGTTTTCAGCTGACTAGTCTAACTTTCACAAGGACTTGTCATGTAGATCCTCAGTCATCTGGAATACTTCTGCAAACACATAATTCTTTTTCCCTGAAGCTTGCTCACAAACTTTCATTCATCAGTGCTTTAGGCACAAGTCTGTGTGGAGGCTCTGGTCCACTCAACCCACCCAGCCAGAAAGCTTAACATGCATCAGGAACAGAACACTTTGGAAACTGCCTATTCTCCTTTTCCCAGTAGAGTCAGTCTTTTACACATTTAGCTGCCACATTCAGAAATCAAATGCCTTTATTATGATTGCTCATTTCCAACAGTGTGCTCTGCAATATGCAATATATAACAGTGCAGGTAGGGTCTTCTCTAGGGACAAAAATGTTGTTTTCTAGCTAATGGCAGGCAGTGAAACTGTAGCAATTTTTTGGAGGCAAAATACTTTCTTGGTCTTTACTACTACAACAAGAAAAAGATCAAAGTCTCTTAAACCAGACAGTACAATCCTTGCAGCTCCCTATTAGAGCAGAGTTTTAATTTGTTTTGGATGTTCTGATCTTGTGGACACAACTCTAGACAGTTTCTCAAAATAAGTCAATACTGACATTACACTTTGTCATTGTTTGCTCGCTTACAGAGGAAAACATTGTCTTTCTGTATATTTGGAGACGGGAAGTGCAGTTGCAGTGTAGTGACATGTCCTTTATCATCCCATATGTCAGAGTCAGAAACAGCTCCTACACCTTTAAACAGTACATGGTCTGTATCCAGCAGCTACATCCTTTCAAATGATGGTGCTTTGGAAGCAATGCCAATGGAGGCAAGTTTTAGTGTGGTGGAGTGCCATACTGAAAGTGAACTGCACACATATTTATGCAACTGCATCATGTCAGTGAACTCAAGAAGTCTACTGAGCCATGCCTAAAAGGCAGCAGTTGTACTGTCAATCATCAGCCTCTGCAGATGACATTTGGAAGCATTTGCAAGAATCTGAGATCCACCGTGCTACTTTTCCTTTTGGCTCTTCAGTTACTACAGACTGACAGACAAAGCACCTGTAAAATAATTTCTGTTGTTCTTTGTAGGCAAAGTACTGAACTTTCACACACTTGCATTGCATTAATTCTCAGTGTCATGAAGTGGATCTTCCAGCTTTCTGGAATGAAGGTTGAGTTTGGTAAATAGCTACTGTCAAGTCAGTTTGTAGTAAACACGCCTCTCCTGGCAGACAAAAATAAGAAAACACAAAGGTGTTATTTTCCAACACTGTAAATGAGAAAGAAACTTAGGAACAGTTATTATTCTATTTAGTGATGGATGGTAGTATTTTTCAACAGTGTTAAATTATTTTAAAAGGGGCTATGGTTTCATAGCAGTGAATTGCTACTTACAAGAGCAACTCTAGTCAGTCTGGAGGGAAGAAATACTAAGGAATTGTCAATACTAACACAGTGAGTATGGACCACAGCCTTCTCTGGAACAGCTAGTAATGATATCAGAGTCAACCATGTCAAATGTCAAGCATGCATTTACCCTTATCTTGCAATATAATCATATTACTTTGAGTTTTAAAGAGTCCTATTGCTCTTTTTTAGATCCAATTTTAGGGATGAGCCACTGTCACCAACAGTCTTACTATGCTTCATCAGAACTTCATTTGTAAAGATGCCCTTTTATTAGAAGTGGAGGATTAAACATTAGTATTAGTATTAGTATTAGTATTAGTATTAGAATCAGAAAAAACCCCAAAAAATGTAACCACCAAAACCAAACAAAAACATGAAGGAGAAAAATTAGGCTGCAAAAGGTTTATTTCACCACTGACAAATTCAGAATGAGGTTCTCACAGCTACTAATGCTGAATGGTGCTAAATCATCTGATTTGGCTTGCAGCTCACAAAGTATATGGAATTACCTTGCTAGAGAATCCCATTATAATCCATTTCCTATTTCTTTCTTTCTTTCTCTCTTCTGAACTGACACTTCTCAAGAGAATGACTCCTTTATGGTGGAAACTCTTTAACTACTAACAATTCCAAGTGAGCTGTCAACAATAGATTTATATTAGAAGAGTATGTGTATTTTCTCTCTGCATTTCTGCCTATATTCTTCACATTTGCAAAATTTCAGCTATGGAAATGAGTCATTCAGTACTACAGCAGTATTTCCATACCACACCTCTGCCAAGACACGATTGGTCTCAATAATGCAGTTTTCATTATATTGTCCAACATCTTAATCCATAAATAACATTTCGTATTTAACACACTGATACTTTACCTACGTTTAAGGCAGGTAAATCTTGTGAATGTAAGAAACTAAGTTCTGAGGGAATTCATATTCCTAGCATGAAAGGGCCATGTAACAGGGCTTGTGGTTAGGGAGATGACAGGAATACCTTTTTTCTGATGAGGCTCTATGAATATTTTTTTAGCCTTTAATAGGTTAATTTCCTGATAGCTTCCCAAAAATAGTGTTGAACTGAGAGCATAAGAGAGTTTTTCTGTGTTATTTTCACTACCTTTAGTATTTATGAATGTGCATGTGTTTGAAGTGCTTACATGAAGTTTGAGGAATGATTGTTTTTAAGTATTTTTAGATCAAGTAGCCAAAGAGGGTAGTCTGGTTTTGCGCACTATCCTCAAATTTCTGCCTAGTTTCTAAGGCAAAAAGATATACTCAGTGACACAGAGCCTGCTCCAAGCCGTAGAAATATAAGATTTTTTGCTCTCATTGATTACAGCTAAACTTTTATTCGATATCAGTTTGAACACCTCTGTTTTTTCAGGCGCTTACTCTCATTAGTGTTATTTCAATATTGTTCTTTTAGGTTTTTTTCTCTTCAAAGAAAATCTCTGTAATTCTTTTTGAAAGCTCTAGCCAAATTATTTCCATTTTTTACCCAGGGAATTGCTTTAGGCAATTGATTTAGGAGTTCACATTTTGTGCAATCTTCAGACCTTCTCTTCTTTCAGTATGAAAAGGAGGGAGAAGAAATTCACAGTCAAAATTATTCAACTGAAGAAACTTACACACTTGCAAATTTTATGGGGAATTTAACCTACACTAGAGCTGATTGCACATCTGCTACATGTTTATATTAATGTGGGTTCCAGTTTTCCTTCAGACCCAAGCCCCAGTTGCCCATATTCTGATATGTCAGCTGATGTTCAGATTCTACTCCTGAGTGAGCCAGCTGTCTTCCCTGGCAGAAAAATGAGGGATTGCATTCAAGTCTTCTCCCTGCAGACTGTATAGTGACCAGAACCATACTGATTAAAGCCCTTCACAGTGCCCCTCTCATGTCTTCTCATATCTTTCAGACTGAACTATGTTGTCCTTTCTACCTTGACCTTATTTTTTTGCTGCAGGAGTTCTTACAAGGTGGGTTGCAAGACAGCTCTTTCATTTCTGAGTAAGTTTTTTGTGTGCCTCTTATGTAAAGAGTGTGATTCGTATCACAGTGAAAAAAAGTCCTCATTCATATTTTGAATGTGCCCACAGATGAATTCACAACATCTGGTGTGAATTCTGTAGCAGAAAAAGGAGTCAAACTCACAGGATTTCCTGTGCCTTAGCCAGCAGGGAAGCCACACAGATTTTTTTTGTTGTTGTTGTTTATTTGTTTTTTTCTTCATTTTGTTTTTAAAATAAACTCAAGAGTGTTTGTTCTCTGGCATATTATATTCTATCTGTAATGAATTGCAAAAAATACATAACAAAGAATCTACAACTCAGACATCTCACAGGTCAGGCAGCTTTAACTAAGTTTTAGGGCAAGTCTCAACTGAAGCCTCAGTGAATGAGAATCACAGAATCCAAAGAATGAAAAGAAGACCCTTACTCACAGCTAGGTCTGAAGTCCCAGTAGAAAAAAATTTCAGGAGCCTAAGGCTTTCAAATTAATTTCTTAAGATATCCTTTAGGACCATGCTCATTTTTCCTGTAGTCTACATCATCCTGACTTTGTGGAAGAATAGACAGGCATATGCACTTTGAGTAGAAACAATGTTTTATGAGGGACTGGTTGGTAGGATCTGGCCTCTAGAACATAAGAAACGTTAAGAGCCATTAAGGCATTCATATATCCTCATCATAAAGTACGTCTTCATCATTCACAAGTTACCATGAGAAGATACTTCAAGTGAAGGAGACTACTCTGATTTTTAAGTCTGTGCACATTCCAAATAAATTACTTTTTGATTTTTTTAATTGCCTGCTTATGATTTGTTGTTGTGTGATTTGGAGCAAATTTCTTAACACCTTTTTTGCCTCAGTTTACCAAGTTGTGAAGACAGTACTCTGGCACAGTTTTTCTTTCCTATGAAACTGGCCATTGCATTAAATATTATTGAGTATTGAATTGTATATTATTGCATTAAAAGAATATTGTTGGATTTGAATAATTATTTTAACTTGTATCAAGATCCACAAGATCTTTTTGTATTAAAATAATATTGAGGAAGTATAATTTTGTTGCTCCTGAATCATCTTACATTTGCTGAAAATACAGCATCTGTGATATATGAATACCCTTCTACTGCCCTAAACTCAAGAAATGTGTAAATGACATTTTGTGTTATACTTGTACTTCCAGTTTGTACAAGAATCTTCTTTTTTGGCTAAGATAAATGGAAGATTAAAGGAACATCCTTCCCTAAATTTTTATTTCAAGATTTTGAAAATTTTTTTCCTAAATTTTAGAATCAAGCATCTACACAGCTTTTTTGAGTATCTTCTATCCAGAGATCCAAAGGTGGAGTTCAGAGGATTCAAGTATGGGGCTGAAAATCACTGTATCCTGGTTTGTCTTTGTAGCCCTGTTAGGACTGCCTAAATCTACCCAGAGCAGGACTAAGCTTTTTATGGAACGTTTTGACAGGTCAACATAATTTCTTTAAAATGGAACACCATTTATTATCTATCATTAGAGTAAATAAAAAGTTTTACTCAGAAACTCATGTTTTTCTTTGTCTCCTATACAGCAGAACAGTTTAAAACCATGATGAATTGTCTGTTTTGAAATACTCTTTTGAAAGCAATACACATTAAGTGGAACAATGTAATTCAAAAGATTCTGTCAGTATTTTACGTATCCGAGGAAATATTCAGAATTAGCCTTGTACTGTACATTGTTCCCTCCTTCTCTTACTGAAGTACTTGCACAAAGTACCTCAGTAGGTAAAGATTTTCTCCTCTACTCTTTTTCTTCTCAATGTCTTTGCTTAAAATGTTTTTCCAAGTGACTATAAAAGCATACCCCAGGCAATGTATCAACAAGCAACTAGTTGATAGAAAAAGTATCCTTAAAATAAATTCTCATAAAAACATAGCGTATTGACTGTAACACTTTCAGTAGATGACTGAGATTTATGAGAAATAAATTAAAGTGTTTTTAGAAAACCCAGTGTTATGAAGAAATACACTTTGCAGGTGAATTTTGGTTTTGTATTACAGCTACTGTTTTGCTTTTACTTTATGTCAAAGTAGTAGCAGTATAAGGTATTCAGAATTACTTATTTTTATAAAGTACTAATAATGCTATGAGAAAATTAAAAAGAGTAGTTTCTTGCTTCAATTTCAGTTGAAAGATTTCTGGGAAGGAGCGAAACTGAAACTGAAACTGAAAAACAAGCCCAGTTAAATTTTCATTTAAGGTACCTAATTAACCTGGTTCAACCTGAAGTTGACCTTATTTCAAGAAGGTGGGACTAGATAACGTCCCAAGATAATTCCAACCTGAATTATGCTACAGTCCTACAATTTAGATATGATTTTCCACAGACTTGAAACAGAGTTAAGACCAATCCTTTTATCTGCTGGACCACTTCTGAATTACAATTAAATTTCTACAAATATCCTATAAGGCTGTCATCAGAGACATTATTTAGCATTAATGGTGTATAAAATTGCAGTGCTGATTTCACACCTGTTTCCAGCCACTTTACATGGCCCAATTAAAATCTTCATGAATATTATGGATTTGGGGAGCCCGAACACCAGAAACTCACAGTAAGCCTAATAAGAAAAAGGGTTTCTTTCCTTCTACTTGGTAGTGATTAAGTTGATTGGAATACAATCTCCTCTTTTGGATGTCCAGTGGACTCCTGGGGACTTTGCACTGGAGAGTGTAAATAGGTCAAAATAGTCACCTCTGGTAAATCCTCCTCTCACACTGCATAGATTTATAATCACAGCTATACATACCAATAAAGAGGAATGATATGGTTTCTGACACACACAGCCTAACTAGTCTAAGCACTGCTTATGCCCAAAAATCTCCTGAGAGGCTTCTAGATCATCCAGGTGAAAAATGTCATAGAAATTGTGTTAAAATATCAACAGTATGGGTGCCCATCCACTCAAGGCTTAGGCATTAATATCTTCAAATGAAGAGTAAACATACATAATGAAGAATATTAAAACATTTTCTTTATAAATTTCTAAAAACACTTCAAAAGAAAAATCTGGAGAGGTAAAGATTAACCATTACAAAAACAATAGGTGCTTAAGCCCAAGTCTGTATGAGAGCTGTGAGAAAGTATTAATGTCAAAATGAGAAATTTTATTTATTGGAAAGAAAAATAAATTGAGATAGTGAGTCAGAAGTTATGTGTGTAACAATTGAGAAAATGTGATTAAAGTCTAAAAATACAACATAGCTGCGAGGAAGAAAAAAGATCACCATTTATACAATAATGCAGGAAACAGAAGGTGGAACAGCTGGGTGAAGCTGAAATTTTTGAATATCTGTGATCAGTTACCTCCATTCTTAGTCATAGCATTTGGGTTTAGAGACAAGTGTCTCCAAAGCCCTGCAGTGTCCATGTGTGAGAAGCTTTCAACTGAAATTCTGTTACATTTGTCAGAGACCTAGATGTGGCAGCTTCAGTTACACAAATAGGAATAGGTGTGTTATTTTGTGAGACCAAGGTCAAATGTTAGGGACTTCAAGGGAACTGATAATCATTAGAACTATATGTGTTAAAACTATCTCTGTTAATTTCAACTCAGCAGACTTCAATTATTGTCTACTTCTCAGGCAAAAGAAGGATCTCCCTAGCAGTTTTCAGGGGAAAAAAATAGAAGTAAGGATTTGGAGGTCTCTTTCCACCAGTGTGAGAACTGGATTAAGGGATGGGTCATGGCTGAGTGCTTCCTAACATCCTTGCAGCAAATGGGGGTGATTTGGAAAGAAAGACATGAGATCTGCATCAGGGCTGTATAAGAAGAAAAAAAAAAAACAATGAAGAAACAAAAAAATCACAACAAAACCACACTAACCTCTGGGAAAACATTTAGTACAGTACTTTACTGTCCTTTCATTCTAATCACTTTACATATTTGTATGAGTGTAATGATGTTCTTAAAGTTTCCAAACTTTCTGTCTACTTCAGTTGTTACTTTATCTTGATTTCCAATTTTAAAACTCAGCCTGCATTATCTCAGTACAAAAAGATTCCCTTTTTTTACATCAATCAACTCCTTCCTTCTTTTTTCCCCCAGTTTTCTTATGTTTGATTGACAAAGATTTTTTACTTGATTGTTGCTAGAAAAAAGTCAGGAAAAATCATCTGCTAGAAAAACTTGGCATGGCAAGACATTTGGTATATGCTAAAGGCTTGATGTTGCTTCATTTAAAGATTTCTCTACCTAACTGAATAAAACTACTGAAGTACTGAGATGCAGATCAGATCTTCACTAATCTTACATCAAAGTAGTCTAAATTGTGTTGAGCATCTGAGTATAAATAAAATAAAGAATTAATAAGTACTCTATCACAGAAAATCAAGCATATTTCAATAATTGTTTTTAACTCTTAAACAGGTATAAATAAAAAGATATCATTTTAATTATTTCATATGAGGAACTTGGTTTTGTCATTTTAACCACTATCATCAAAGAATAAAAGATGTTTTACCTGGAAAACTAACATGCATATTTCTAAAACTATTTTATAACTTTAATAATTCTTTAGCTAGTTGTGTATTATAGCAAAAGTACTATAAAAATATTTGAATTGAGTGGTGGAATTCTAAAATACTATTTGAGTTCATTCTATCTTTTTCAGTGAAAATATTGACAGGTACAATTTTAATTTTCTCCTGTCTTATTCTCAACATGTATAAAATACATCTAATTAATGAATGTTAATCTAAAATGAAATCTTAAAGTTAGGTATTAACAGAAGAGTGAAATCATAGATTCAATAAAGGTATATTTTCTTTAACTTTAGCATGTACCCAAGATAAATTTTGAGAATAGCAAAGAAAAAGGAAACTGAACCATTTTCAAAGTCAAATGCAGAAGGAAATGGAAAAACTAGGAGTGGGAAGAAGTACTCTGGGAAAAAAAAATCAAAATAAAAGTATATAAGTTCCAAACCATTAGATTTTTCTTCATACATTTTTTTTTTTAATTCTACCATTTGTTGACACTTGACATTAGGGGCATGATTTTAGGTGAAGATAAGTGCAAAAAATGGCAGGGGTGAGTGACAGAATAGCTGTGTATTGCAGCAATTGTTCTTCCTTTTAAATATTATATTTCTGTAATTTTGAAACTTGTAATTTTAAACTCATAATTTGCCTGATTGCTTATACATGTAACAATAGAATAGCTGCAGACTAATAATAATCCATACAGTAGTAGAGAAGAAATTTTTAAAATTATATCTTCTCTACTTTCCCTCCATCACACCAAGAAAATTTGAAATAAAATTGCTGAACTGCTATTTAAAAGTAGTAATTAAATAGCACATAACATATCCTTGAGACTATGCCCAAAAGAAACATTTTTTTCAGACTACCTTGTCTTTGAATAACCTCTGTATAATATATCATTATTTACTGCTGGTCCACAAGGCTTGCACTTCCAGAATTAGTACAGCAGTAATGTCAAAAATCAGAGCCTGGTACCTCGGCTGCTTCAAGTCAGATACCCCAATGGGCTTTGATGACTTAAGTCAGTCCTAGTGAATATGCTCCTCTTTAATATCTTTTTTGGCTTTCAGTGTAGTTTAAAATTGAGCTAATTCACAGAGATATTCTGAAGAAGAGAAGTTCAAACACCACCAACTTAAAAACATCAGCTGCCAGCTGTTCCCTGAATGTGTGAATATCATATTTTTCTTGGAGCCTGTGATAGTGGTCCTGTGATGAAATCTGAAGCTGAAGTGTGTTCTGTATATAAATAGGACCTAGGGTGGGATGTGAAGCATGGGCTATCAAGCCATATTGGATAAGATGTTTTTATAAAATAAGAAGAGAGTTTTCAACTTAAAATTATTAAAGCTGAGCATGAAAAGTTAAAGAGCCACATTCTGACTTTCAATATAACAGCCTCCCATGAAAAAAAACTTTTACAAATGAGGTAAAATCTGAAAGTCAAGTTTTTTGGTTTTTGGGTTGTTTTTTTCTTTTTTTTTCTTTTTTTCCAGAGCTATACATACGCAATATTCTAATTGGGTAAATAGAAACAAGATTTAGTCAAAAATACTTATTTCCACATGTATAGTTTTTCTTGAGGTAACTTTCTTCAATGAATCAATTCAGATTAGCTTTTAAAATGCTCATATTAAGAATATCTTAGTTGCCAAATTATATTTATAAGGTTTCCTAGAGCTATTGACTCAGGCTGTGAATGGCAACTGCAGGTGTAAGAGCTGTGCAATTCATCACTCATTAAAGGTCTGACAACCAATACCTTCATATTATCACAGTTAACTAGCCCAAAGGCTCACCAAATCTGCAAAGACCATCTGGCTATTTTCCAAAAGTCTGTTTTACCTAGCGGAGTGTAACAGAATAAGCACAAGTAGGACTATCAGTCTTGGAGGAGGAGCACATTGCACCCTTTTGAAAATTCAGTGTATTGCAACAATGAAAACAATGGGTAGCTAGTAGTGTAATAGTCTTTCTTGAGCTCCTTAACAGTTAGTTTAAAGGTAATTTTTTTAATTCAGAAATATTTGTTACGGTGCTCAAAAATGATATGTATATTGAAAGGTTAACACTTTAATTAAGGAATTTTATAGAGGATGTATACAATGTGTAGGCATTTAGATTCTGTCAGAACAAAGACATCTTTCATGTGTCAAATTGAAAAACGTGTTTCTGAAATATCACCAGAAAAAAGAGAAGTTCTTACTTCAGTCAACTTTTCAAGAACTGAGACAACTCAGAAATGGAAGGATATTGGAGGAGCCACATGGGAGAAATTTGGCTCTGTCTTCATCTTTGCTAGTTAGACTCTAATTTCCTTGGACCTCTCATTTTTAAGTGAGATGCTCAAATGCATATGTCTTGTCTGTAGTCCCCTAGCAGGTATGTATATCTACATATTAATGTTAGTTAATATTGTGGTAATAAATATTGTTAATGCTAGTTAATATTGTGGTAATAAATATTACCATAATAATGAAAGACTACCATGAAAACAAGATCTTAATGAAGTTGTTGATTTCAAGGGGGTCTAGAGAATGTTCAGTGAGACATCAAAAAGGCAGGAATCTGTCTCTGGGGCTGCCTTCTGGAGCATAGCATTTCAGATCTTGTCCTATACAAAGTGACAGCTACTTGCCACCAAAGTAAAAAGCCTACAGTTCTATGGTTCATGCTTCTCAGCACTTCTCCTTGTCAACAAAGCTTTTTGTTGTTAGTGTCTACAGAAAAAGACAAAAAAAAACCATTTTGTGATTATAGTAAAGACTTCCAGTGTGACCTCTGGCTGATTATTTGACCTGTCATCAGTGTTTTTCTAGGTGGCAGGTCAGAGTGGCTGATGACACAGAGCTTGGAAACTTATTTTCATGTCATTGCTCTTGTTCTTAAAATCAAGAGGAATTCAGTTTTGGTAAATCGTTTCACTTAGGGCCTTCACGTCTGCAAAGCACTTA
>VXAX01005714.1:16142-58296 GCA_013399835.1 Leptocoma aspasia
GCAAATGTTTAATTTTAAACATGTGAATAGTACTATTAACTGGTGGGACTACTCACATACCTAAAGCTAAGGACATGCTTAAGTGCTTCACTATTAACAATGAAGGAGGGGGAAAGAACACCCATGACCTCCATTTATGTTACTGCTTCATTAATTTTTTTATTTACAGTCTCTTTTATGGCATTCATCATCACAATGTTGCAGCATGTCAAGAATATTAATGTTGCCATTCATTTGCCTTTGCTTGACAACTGTTATGCTTCAAAACAAAGAGGAAAAGAAGATCTTGCACAGCACTGGATGGCTTATGTAGATAATCATGACAATTTCTTAATGTAATTAGAAAGAAGCAATTAAAATTTCACACAAATCCATCAAACAATTAAAATGATAACAACTTCAACTTTAGTATGCTCTAAGTTTTTCAACAATCCCTTTTTAAAAAAAAAAAAAGCAAAACAAACAACCAAAACACTCCCATATGATGGAAGTTTTTTCTGGAAGCATCTCTAGTTTATCAAAGTGAACCAAAGGAAGCTGTCATATTTTTGAAATGTTTGCTTAGAATCTACTAATTATTATATCTATATATATATAATATATATATATATAATATTTATATTATAATTGTGTAATTTCTTCCTTTGCTATTCCATAGATGGCACATTATAGGTCCCACCCTGGGGACCCTCTAGTGTTAAGTGCACAATCCATGCATCTAATTCAAGAAACTCATGTTGCTTAAAATCTTAGCAAGATAAGATAATACTTGTTCATACAAAATGAAACCCATGCCACTATAGAATACATTTTGAAATCTGCTCTTTTGTGCTGCCTGTTTTTCTTCCATTTGCTTCTTTAGCTAACACTGGAAATGCAAATTTTAATGGCTGACAGTTCTACTGGTTGATGAATGTGAGAACTAGAGAGTTGAATAAAAAGTAATGCATAGTCTCTCAGGTGGAACTGCTGGTTCTCTTGGGTGCTCTCCCTGAGTCTGTCCCCAATTCATTTCTGACAGAAAAGATTACTTAAATCTGATTTTTAAAAGTGTTATGAACTATAATAAACAAAAATGAAGTATGACATAATTAATCACTTTGGCAGGATGATTACAACTTTCATCAAGCTAATTGAAAACTAAGTTTTACCATTATCAATTTGATATTGTAGAGCAGAAATATTTGTGATAAACTTGGATTTATTATTTGTGTTCCCTTGCAAGGATGAGGCTTAAGCCCTTGTCATTTTCTGCTGAAGGCAACACCCAGTCAGCTAGGTAGCTTCCAAAAATGGATCCTATATTTAGGTGTGTTGACAGACCTGTGTCACAGCTGCAGGCTGGTCAGTGTTGTACCAACACCTTGCTGGAGCCTCAGGAATGTAGAGGAGCAGCTGGTGGTTAGCTCTGGTAATGTCACCCCTGTCACATCCTGTCAATGCGTTCTGGGCTGGAGCAGCCAGGCTGGACAGCACAGGAAGAACTAGCATTATATACTGTCCTGGTTCTGGCCAGGACANAGTAAAGACTTCCAGTGTGACCTCTGGCTGATTATTTGACCTGTCATCAGTGTTTTTCTAGGTGGCAGGTCAGAGTGGCTGATGACACAGAGCTTGGAAACTTATTTTCATGTCATTGCTCTTGTTCTTAAAATCAAGAGGAATTCAGTTTTGGTAAATCGTTTCACTTAGGGCCTTCACGTCTGCAAAGCACTTATGCAAATGTTTAATTTTAAACATGTGAATAGTACTATTAACTGGTGGGACTACTCACATACCTAAAGCTAAGGACATGCTTAAGTGCTTCACTATTAACAATGAAGGAGGGGGAAAGAACACCCATGACCTCCATTTATGTTACTGCTTCATTAATTTTTTTATTTACAGTCTCTTTTATGGCATTCATCATCACAATGTTGCAGCATGTCAAGAATATTAATGTTGCCATTCATTTGCCTTTGCTTGACAACTGTTATGCTTCAAAACAAAGAGGAAAAGAAGATCTTGCACAGCACTGGATGGCTTATGTAGATAATCATGACAATTTCTTAATGTAATTAGAAAGAAGCAATTAAAATTTCACACAAATCCATCAAACAATTAAAATGATAACAACTTCAACTTTAGTATGCTCTAAGTTTTTCAACAATCCCTTTTTAAAAAAAAAAAAAGCAAAACAAACAACCAAAACACTCCCATATGATGGAAGTTTTTTCTGGAAGCATCTCTAGTTTATCAAAGTGAACCAAAGGAAGCTGTCATATTTTTGAAATGTTTGCTTAGAATCTACTAATTATTATATCTATATATATATAATATATATATATATAATATTTATATTATAATTGTGTAATTTCTTCCTTTGCTATTCCATAGATGGCACATTATAGGTCCCACCCTGGGGACCCTCTAGTGTTAAGTGCACAATCCATGCATCTAATTCAAGAAACTCATGTTGCTTAAAATCTTAGCAAGATAAGATAATACTTGTTCATACAAAATGAAACCCATGCCACTATAGAATACATTTTGAAATCTGCTCTTTTGTGCTGCCTGTTTTTCTTCCATTTGCTTCTTTAGCTAACACTGGAAATGCAAATTTTAATGGCTGACAGTTCTACTGGTTGATGAATGTGAGAACTAGAGAGTTGAATAAAANAGGAAGAACTAGCATTATATACTGTCCTGGTTCTGGCCAGGACAGGGTTAATTTCTGCAGCAGCAAGGAGAGGGTGTGGCTAGGACCCGAAGGTTATTCTATACCACCTCAATTGTTCAGCGGATAGGAGAAAAGGAGTGTCTTCCAGGGAACAGGAGTTCCTTCTGTTTGAGTAAGCATGGCAGAGGGAGCAGGATTATATATATATATATATATATATATATAAAATAATGCCAGTTCCAGGCTGGAGGGCAGGCTTGGGGTGGCATGGCTGCACTCAGGTCAGGTCAGGCTCTGTGGTGAGCATTTGGCAAGTGAATCACTCACCTCTCTCGTACACTTTTTGCTAATATTTTTGCTGTTACCGTTCATTTGCTTACCTCATTTCTATTTCCAATAAATTGTTCTTATCTGAACCTGTGATCTTCAACTTTTTTTGTCTCCAATTCTCCTGTCCAGCCCTCTGCAGGGGGAGAGGGAGTGAGCAAGTGACTTATGGCTTGGAGAGTCTCAGTGGGAGCANCATTGTCTTATATGGTGTAAAAACTACCTGGATGGATGAGGGGAGGGCAGTGGATATTTTTTACCTCCACTTCAGCAAGGCTTTTTACACTGTCTCTCCCAGTATCCTCATAGGCAAGCTCAGGAAGTGTGGACTGGATAAGTAGACACGGATATGGGATGGGAAGGGGCTGATCAGCAGATCCCAGGGTCATAATCAGTGGCACAGGGTCTAGTTGGAGGCCTGTCACTTGTGGTGTCCCTCAAAGCTGGGAGGAGTGGCTGATATCCCAGAGTGCTGTGCAGCCCTTCAGAAGGACATTGACAGGGTGGAGAGGTGGGAAGGGAAGAACTGCCTGAAATTCAGCAAAGGCAGGGTCCTGCACCTGGGGANTCTGCAGCAGCAAGGAGAGGGTGTGGCTAGGACCCGAAGGTTATTCTATACCACCTCAATTGTTCAGCGGATAGGAGAAAAGGAGTGTCTTCCAGGGAACAGGAGTTCCTTCTGTTTGAGTAAGCATGGCAGAGGGAGCAGGATTATATATATATATATATATATATATATAAAATAATGCCAGTTCCAGGCTGGAGGGCAGGCTTGGGGTGGCATGGCTGCACTCAGGTCAGGTCAGGCTCTGTGGTGAGCATTTGGCAAGTGAATCACTCACCTCTCTCGTACACTTTTTGCTAATATTTTTGCTGTTACCGTTCATTTGCTTACCTCATTTCTATTTCCAATAAATTGTTCTTATCTGAACCTGTGATCTTCAACTTTTTTTGTCTCCAATTCTCCTGTCCAGCCCTCTGCAGGGGGAGAGGGAGTGAGCAAGTGACTTATGGCTTGGAGAGTCTCAGTGGGAGCACTAAATTGGGGTGTCCCATTCCTAAACCATGACATATGCCTGCATGCATTTGTGAGTACATGAAGCTCAAGTTTCCCAGCTCTTCCAGTGAGCTAAATTTGAGTTTGAGATTCCACTACTGGAAAGCACCTCAAAGTTGCAATACTAAACTTCAGTGAGCATTTGTGGATTAGTGCTAAGGACTTGGGAATTTCACTGTTAAATAGTGACAAACTAGTTCTGTTACAGAAGCCTTAATAGTTTTACTGACTAGTGACTATATTAAATAATGAGATTATTTTTTTAGCTAATATATGTCAGTTCCACCTAGAAGTAAAAAATTCAAAATTTGTTCAATTATATCGTATAATCTACAATATATATTTTAATACAATTTGATGTATTTTAACAACGTTGGCTTGAAAGAGCTTTTGCTGTATATAATTTTAAAATATATATACTTTCTCAAATGGTTGCTAAGCACAAAAAGTGGGTTTTTCTAATGTAGTCTACTTCTGAAGTTGTGCAGCATCAGATTTCCAGGGTGATTCTTCTGTGAAGACTCTAGCAAATAGAACATTTTGCATGTTACCCTATTAGAAAGTGTTATGGATTAATGCAAAAGGTTAGTCTTATCTCAATTTGTGCAGTACAGCCTGCTACAGCACATTTAAAGTTGAAATACATCAAGGGCTAATATTCTAATACATT
Source organism: Leptocoma aspasia (assembly GCA_013399835.1). NCBI lineage: Eukaryota > Metazoa > Chordata > Aves > Passeriformes > Nectariniidae > Leptocoma > Leptocoma aspasia. The sequence continues at coordinate 20,856 of VXAX01005714.1, forward strand.
TTTTTCCTTAATAGAAAGACAAGAAACTAGAAGTTTCACATAACTGAGGTTAAAGGTTTCTGTAAAAGCTTAAAATTATGTTTTCTTTTTAAATATGTAAACCTGCAATTAGAGGTGTATTCAAGACATAGAAGTACGATCTTGAAACCCAAAGAAAAACTGGCCATGATCTTAGATCAGAGATTTTCATAAAAGAATTCAATTTGTCTCAGAATATTTTTGTATGAAGAAAAGTCAGAAAAAACCCTTAGAATTTGTAGCAGTTCATTTTCCAATCATCTCTGAGTCTGAATGTTTAAAGTTCAATGACTTGATGTAGATCTATTTTCAGGTTCAATCTCATCCAGACAGTCGACACATAACTGTCTTTCAGTAGATTCAACCTATTAATGACTGAATAGGCATAAAAGAAAATGTATACTATTTCTTTTCTAAGCAATTATCAGTGTAGATACATTATACAAGCCAAGATACTTTGGCACAAGGTCTTCCATTCCCAACATCTTCTGTTAATACTGTGATTACCACTCAGAAAGTGGTTCAGTGACATCAGAGTTGTATCATGGAACTCTGGGACCCTACAGAAGCTACCTTATAATTTAAGTTTTTGTCATTGTTAGGATTTACTAGCGTGAACTTATTCTCTTGTTCAGATTGTACCATCCTCAGCTGTTAATGTAGGATGTGATGACAAAAGGTGGTCAGGAGTAGTCAGTATGGATTGATCAAAGGTAAATCATGCTTGACCAACCTCATTGTCTTATATGGTGTAAAAACTACCTGGATGGATGAGGGGAGGGCAGTGGATATTTTTTACCTCCACTTCAGCAAGGCTTTTTACACTGTCTCTCCCAGTATCCTCATAGGCAAGCTCAGGAAGTGTGGACTGGATAAGTAGACACGGATATGGGATGGGAAGGGGCTGATCAGCAGATCCCAGGGTCATAATCAGTGGCACAGGGTCTAGCTGGAGGCCTGTCACTTGTGGTGTCCCTCAAAGCTGGGAGGAGTGGCTGATATCCCAGAGTGCTGTGCAGCCCTTCAGAAGGACATTGACAGGGTGGAGAGGTGGGAAGGGAAGAACTGCCTGAAATTCAGCAAAGGCAGGGTCCTGCACCTGGGGAGGAACAATCTTATCCAGCAGTACAGACTGCGAGTGACCTGCTGGGAAGCAGCTCTGGGGAGAAGGACCTGGGGGCCCTGGTGTACACACACACACACACATATATATATATATGTATGTATGTATGTATATGTGTGTGTGTGTGTGTATATATATATATATGTATATGTATGTATATGTGTATACACATGTATACATATATGTGTATGTATGTATATATATATACACACAGATGTATATATATATATGTATGTTTGGGGGGTTTTTTTTAGTACTATTAGGCTTTTTAAGCAGCCCTGTGTGGTGTTCAGCTGCACTGAATCCTATGAGAAATGGTGTACAATGTGTAAAGAACAATATACACGTTATACTGTAAGTATAGATTCTGTTGAATGCCATTGTTTTATTAAAAGTAAAATTCCTGCAATAACATAATAATAAGCCTTACTAACAGTTTTCTAAGAAAATTCAGTTTCTTAAGACATTATAATGCATGGTCTATCTATTTCAGGAGGAGGCTCCTTCAAAAAAATGCCAGTATTGTGACATTCTGGGATGTTTTGCACAATAATACAAGTTCCTACTGATAATTTCAGTTTCATAGATATTATCTAGTATGTACTAGGAGTTCGGAATGAGTAGATGACATGGTTCTTTATTTGTATACTTGACAGAGAAAAGGTACCTGTAATACTTTATCACAGTTATTCCAAACTACTAAAGGTTATCCATTCTCAGATTAAACTCATTCAAGATTTGAGCTCCTATGCTGAAATAGATCTTGACTTATTTTTCTTTAATTGTCTTTTTTTCCCTGTATAAATGCAAGATATCTGACATTTATCATACACAGCACTGAAAAACTGCTGCATTTCCTTAAATGAGAAATAAGTGTTACAGAAATAAAATTTTTTGTTCTGTTTTTCCCTCCCAAACCCACTTTTTCTGGTACGCATAATCTCCATTTCTGTTTGAGGTAATTACCATATTCTATGGAGAAATGAAATGGCATCAAATAAAGAATCTATAAGACAAAAATAATTATTAGGCAAATTTATAGCACTGTACAGTTAGAAATTATGTGAATTGAAACTTCATATTGAAACTTCTATATCATTTATTTAAACTTTATAAATCTGTGAAGAACTGAAAGCAGTAAATTCATTGTTGCAAGAATGTAAGTTTAGTTATGCAACGTTGAGCAGAGATAGTGATGTTTTAAGAAAAGTCCTAAGCAAAGCAAGATCTGTAGGAACATTTTATCAACTAACTAAAAAGGTGAAAAAAATTTTAAAAATGTAAATACAATGGCAGTAGTGATATTGGATTAACACACTTTCTTTCAAGGCTGTAAAACTTCTTAACACTTTCCTGATGATCTAGTGCAATCTTTTTTTTAATAGCATATCTAACTTATTCTCAAATGAGACACCTTACACATATGAAAGATAATAAGTCTTGCATGATCAATATTATTGTCAATCAAATGTATAATCTTAAATAAGAATGTCAAGTATATTTGGCAAAATTGTTTCTCCATGATATAGTGCCACTGACAGAAATAATGTTTTTCATGTTTACTTCAACAGAGGTATATGGACCTTATCTTCCATCCTGTGATTTTGCTCAACATCCATGCCAAGTTGCCAGAGTTTGTATTTTTCCAATATCTGTTAGTGGGAGCTTTGGAGTATCTACATTCTTTTTTATCCACTGTCATTGATTTCAAAGACTGACTTTCAACCTAATGTTTCAAAACAATGGAGACAATGGAGCATATTTTGAAGGCTGTTGCTTTCTTAGTGTCCGTACTGATCTACAGTAAAAGTGGAAAACTGTTATGAATTGTAGGCTCATATTTGTAAGCTCTGGGTATACCCTTAATAATGGTAATAAAAAGAAAGAATATTTGTCAAAGGCTATTTACCTTTTGGGTAATTTTAGCACTCTCCTTTATTAAAAAATACCAATCCATTTTAAGCATCCTATTGTCTCTGATGTATGCTTTGAAAGATGTTTAATGACAATTTAAATGACATTGAAATAAAAAGGCTGATAAAGTCTAGATTTCCATCCTTTATTTCAGTGCTGTTAATCTGCTGTTTCTCTTCCCTTTTTTTCTCTTTTCTTTGTGACAGTGACATTTTTTTCTTAATTTCAACAACAAAGAAGACATGCAGCATTGCATGTTCAATAACCTGATATATTGACATACATTTTAAATTTAAGACCATAAATTTGTACCCAGGGACTACAATCACAGATGTTTAAGTAGTGAATAAGCATATTTTTCTTCTTTTACCCTTTCCTTTCTGTAGGGAAAGTTTCTTGTAATTTATGTGTAAGACCACATCTTCTCATCAGAATAAGTTGCTTTAACCAGAACATGCTACTTTTTCCAGGCACATTAGCAAACATAGTCTAAATTTATAACTACAGGGTTTGTGAGTGGTCACAAAGTTTACAGTTTCAGTAGTTAGTCAGCACAGCAATCTGTCAATCATGAGCTAAACACTTTGCATAGGAAAACATGGTACTGCTATGACACTACAGAAAGGTTGCCCTTGAGATACCATGCAGACATCTTAATTTGCAGTAGCACATCAATTAAAGAAGCAATGGGAAGTGACGCATGCTAGAGACCCGAATTCTAAAAGTGTGGTGGCATATTGCCTGCGACGGTGACCAAAAAGTTTGTAACTCCAAAGCATGCTGCAGTCCTTGAACTGAATAAAGCCTAACAGTGTGGGAACACCATTTGCTGTAGGCAAAGGTTGCCTGTACTCAGCAGAGACAAGATGCTGTAATCTGTGGCTCAGAATTTTGATATCTTTAGATGCAAAAATAGATAGGAGTAGGGACAGAGCTTTTACCTTATGGTATTGGAACATAAACCAAGGTATGCTGTAACTAAAGCTTGGCTCCAAAACAGGGTCCTTCTCCCCCTTAACAATGAAGTTAATCAGAATAAGTTAGCAAGACCATAGTACATTCCCTGATGTTGTGTGAACATATTACAAGTTTTCCTGCATGCAAGCTACAGCAAAATTCTTCCCATGGGAAAGCATCTTTTTACTGTCTTCTTACTCTGTACAAGTTTCTATAAACAGATCTCTAAGCTGTGTTTCAAGGACAGAGAGTTTCTCTGTCCTGTCTCCTAATAATAGGAGATGGGGGTTTTTCTTCCTTTCAACCTATGAGGTGAAAAGTTGTTGTCTCTGATTGTGTAAGTTATTCTAGCATTCCTTAGACAGAGCTAGAGGCAGCAGCTTCAATGCTCTAGACTGGGCAGATAATAGCCCGATTCTTTAAATTATAAAGTCATGTTAATAAATAATATTTAACCTTCTGATATTATTGTCAAGAGTCCTTTGCTACCGCACAGACCACAACAATACCCTGTGACTGGGAATTTTGGTATGGTGTACCTTAAAATAAGAATCACCATTTTGGTGTGTGTGCTGAGGCCAACATGAGCATTACAATAGTACACATAGAATTTATAATTTCTTATCAAGGGGCTCTTTCCAAGAACCTGAAGTGGTACAGTGACACGAAAGAATATTACAAATAGGACTGAGAATTGCAATGGATGTGACCTATGCGTAAATACAGAAAGGATGTCAAAATTTCACAGCAATACCAACATCAGCAATACAGTCATATGGCTATAAATGATTCTTTTTTTTTCAACTTAAGAAACCACATTTTAAACAAACAAACAAAATACATCATACTTAAATATTCAACAGCATATAACCCCCATTAAATTACTGAGACATGATCTTTAATTTGTTAAGGATAAAGTTTTGCCTGGCATGATTTTATGAGATAAGTTTTCTTCTAGTATGAAGAGCTATTGATTATGAGAACCTACTTTTGAAGAGTTCTATCCAGAATTTTCCTTCTTAAAATAATGGGTGCAGCTAAAGAAATATTTGTAAAAATCAATCAAATTAGGTTTCAGCAGATCTGCACATACATAATTTTTTCACTGAAATCAGGATAAAGGGAAAAAGCCCTCTATTCAAAATAGGTTGTCTGTCATTATCTTTTTGCAATATTAATAACAGCAATTTAAACAGTTGCACAAAACTGTTTAAATAAAGGAAATTAACTGGGTTGGGGGTTTTTTGGGGCGGTTTTGTTTTTTGTTTGCTTTTGTCTGGGTATAAGCCTCAGACTTAATGGAATCTTATGTCAAAATATAGGTCTAAGCTAGTTCAGAACTGAAAACTTATCAGACATAAGTGACATAGCAATAATTTGATTTCTGCTTCTAAAACACAATACAAACTTACAAACTAAAAATAAACCTACTGATATTGCCTCTTTTCTTTTAGTGCTGATACCTTAGAGGAAAACAAGATGACAGACATAACATGAAATGTCCCTGTGAACATTTCTAACAGTGTAGTGCTAACCAATAAATAATATTTTATTGTTGCTGAAGAGTGGAGGTTTGCTGTTTTTGAACTAATTGTTGTGATACAGATTGTTAGACTAAATTCAGAGGTTCAGGTGTAGAACAATCTGTATTCAGATGTAGTGGTAAAGGAAAAAAAAATTTAGAAAAGCTATCTGATCATTTAGCAAAATTTTAGGTTTTCCTGCCTTTGCCTAGGCAAATGTGGTCATTATCGCTAATTTTCAAGTATTTTCTGTCTTCTAACTCCATGGAGAGTTTTGGGTTTTTTGGTGCTCTAGTAGTTACTAGAAAGAATGTGAGGTGACAAATCAGGACTGACATTATATTTTTACTACCAAGAGCAAAAAAGAGGAGCAGTATTAAAAGAAAAGCTGGCTGAGAATAAAGGCCCCAGGCAGGAGGTAGATGAAATAAAGTAGCCTTAGGTAAATCCACCCTAAAACTACAAGGAGTTTTAGCCTTACACTGGCACATTGCTGTCCCAGAGGGAGTAGTGGGCTTTGAAAGTAGAACTGGAAGACCCAGTCTGAGGATTTAAATGCAGCTGAAGTTAGGGCCTGAGTCACTGGTCCACAGCTGTGTGAAGATGCTCTAAGTTTACATTTCTGTTCAAAGCCCAACATTATTGCTGTACATAAATACTGTCCTAATGCTGATTTTAAATTGAAATTAAGGACCCAACAGACAGACAGACTGGGTTAATTAACAGTAAAATATATTTTTCTTCTTGAAGCAGGTATTTGGGTTGAGCCATGACAAAACAACTCCTAGAAGAAGTTACAATATATCTTAGAACCAAAGACACGAAAACCTTTCAGACCATTAATCAAAGTGTTTACAGTTTGTGTTTCAAGGTGGTTGAAAGCATAATAAATACTGAACAAAGAAAATTAATCTGTTTCTGCTGCTCACCACTTCGGGGATGTTGAATAACTTTTCCTGTCCACAGTCAGACACAAAAGTGTCATGTATTACATTTGCTGCTTCCTTTAAATTGCTTCCTCCCTTGAGTGTATCTAATTCCACAAGCAATGTGAATGCCAGTTTACATTTGAGAATGTACGGGCTGTGATTTGAAAAGATACAAGAGGGAAATTACTTAATTTTATAACCCTGGAAATTAGAAGAAATTTTTTTTTCTTTTTCTTCTTTTTTTCTTTGTTCTTTCTTATTTTTTCTTTTTTATCTTTTTTCTTTTTTTTTTATAATTGGAAGACAGAATGTCCCTTCAGCAAGAAATGAAGACCTGCTCCAATTCTTCAACTTTCAAAGTTGTGTTTGTCATCAGGGAGGTTATGAATTCTGTATTTGCAACTTCTCAGCAATGTGACATACGGAGTGAACTTCCTGATATGGGAGAGGTCAAGCTGTGATATTCATCTGTATTAAATCCTCTAAATTCTGCTGCACTGGTGACTAATGTCCACTGTGAATGCAGAACTGCTCGTCCTGAAATTACTGGAAACTGTGCTTTAAGAAATTTAGTCTCTGAAATAAGACTGGCAATTTATTATGTCCTCTGTGAATCCTAGATATTCTCAGAAAGAAAAATGTGTATAGGAAGGTTACAAACTTGTGGCAAACATGAGAAAATCTAGAAAAATGCCATGTAGTCCTGACAGCACCAATAGCTAGAAGGTGCTATGAAGACTATATAGGACATTGCAGATCAAGGGCTTCGTTAGCACCAGACAAAATGCCTAAACTTCAATCTACACATTTATCAGTGAATTGCAGAAGAAGTAGACAGTGTATAATATTTTCTCAAAGCTATGGCAGCTTCTCCATCCTTGAGTATACAAAATTTGACATAGCCGACAAATATCCACTGTCATTGCAATTAAGAGTTCTAAGGATGGAAAGACTAACCTAAAAAAAAAAAAAAGAAAAGGAATTGCTAAATAATAATGAATTTAGACAAGAACTCAGACTTTCATATGTAGGATTCTTACCTTAGCAAAACTCCAGGTTAGTCTTAATGGAGGCACAGAAGTCTTTAGCAGAACAAGTGCACCAATAATCTCTTTTAGCCAATGAAGGGGAAGGAACTGGAAGTTATAGTCTTGTGCGTAAGTGAGGAAAAAGAGATTACAATAATGTGGCGAAAAATATTTTATGTTTATGTGTTTAATACTTCAGATTTTTGCCTAGAGCCATACCAATATCTTTGGAGAAAATCTGAAATTGAATGTCACTGTTGTAGTACTTTTTGAAATATTTGGGCATTTATTTGGTTTTTGTCTGTTTGTATGTTCACTTAGAGTTAGGCAACTAAAATCTTACCTTCTATTCCTTCCTTTTAATTTTTTTTTCTAGAAACCTGTTTTTTGTGGCATCCTCTTATAAAAAAAATACATGGAGTCTCCAGGTTAATAATTAATATCTACCCATATTTATGAGATGATAAGTGAATAGACTTTGCATTTTGGTTAATTTTCCTGTTTTAGATTAGCCTTATTTCTTTGCTTGTGGATTAGCACCCTTTCTTTATGTGGAGACATGATAGTAATATTATAAAAAAAGAAAAAAAGAGTTAGACAATTCAAACTTTAAACAATCATTGGTCCTGACAGAGAAAAATATTTAAGCCTTCAGCCTGAACTCTATTTTTAAATGCTCTGCTGACATGGAGTCATGATAAATTAAATATTTTTCCTTTTTTCTTTTTTTTAAGAACAAGTGTGTAGATTTTAACCAAATTACTTTGGCCACAAATAAAAATCACTCAGCTTCATGATCATAAATAATTCATTTTTATATGGAGTGCAAACTCAGTAGCATTTATAATCTGCCCACAGTCTTCCTAATAAATTAGGTCAAATTAATAGTTGATGTTATGCATACTGACATGAGTGAAATTACATTAAAGATTAATTTGGCCCTCTGCTTAAAATTCAGTTTTGAACCTCTAGGGTTAGACAATTTGCATTGTGAAGAACTGATTCTGTACTAAGGTTACTTTTGAGTAGGTATGTTCTGAAGTCTGATTTAAAGCTCAGATAAATAAATAACTGCACTGATCAATTTTGAAGTGGAGAAATTATAACAATATTGATAATAACCACTGTGAAACAATGCCTCATTTTCAAACTGGCTATCATTGCTTCTGTAAAGGCACAACTGGTTGCACACACAGTTTGAGATAGAGCCCCTAAACAGAACCCTAAGGTGTTTGTGTGTGAGGGGAGAGTAGTGTTACAAGCCACCCCTGAAGGCAGGATAAATGAGGCTCTTTTTAATGATAGAACCCTTTGACTGGATTAGAGTGAAATGACCCTAAATGGCTGATATTTATAAATATGTATATGGTGGGTTTATTTCAGAACAATTTGGTTGGAACAGAAAGGAGATATGTACCTGCTTTGGTTATTTATAGAAATATAACAATATAAGATGTAAACATAACACTTTAGAAAAAGTATAAAGAAAGAAAGTGTAAGGAAGAATAAAGGAGAATGGTATCACCACCCGTGAATCCAGTGAGGAAACCTGAAATTGAGTCTGTTTGTCAAAGTAATAGTTGCTGTCTTGATCCTTTGGGGGTGGGGACACCCCACAAAATAGAAAGTCCAATGGGTTAATATACCTTATCAGGTGTATTAATTATCAGGTTCAGGTGGGAAAATTGTACACTGTTGCAGCACTGTGAATCATGTGCTCTGGGTGAAGGCCCCAGAAATGAGTCTGGGGGTACTTTGGTGGTTTGTGACACCATCTAAGACATGACAACTGTCTCTCATGCCAGCATAGATGAGCCAGGTAAGTCTCCTCAGAAGTGATGAACATCTACAGGACTACATGTCTCAAAAATTCCCCTGGGTGTAGGGGAGCAGTTTCACACCTGAGCCAGTTGTGTAAGGGAGTTGTGTAAAGAAGGACATTGACATGATAAAAAAAGCATTATCCCATCTAGTAGGATCTACTTCTTATCAGCTTTGTTCCTTATCTGGTTCAAACCCCAGCTTGTTGCTAAACGGGCTGGTTTGGCATTGTCATCCTCTGGTTCATGCCCTCTGCACCTGGGCTGTTCTCATGCAGATCAGAGCTTTCACCATCAGACACCCTCCCCTCTTCCTCCCCTTCAGCTGGGGGCGTGCAAGACTCAGCAAAACACTCTGATGCTTTTGCCAATGGCCAGTTGTTTGAGTCCTTAACTCTAGACATTTCAGTCTCTTACAGGCAGTGAATATAATCCACCTTGATGTTAGCATGATCTGTGAAAGCATCTTTGTAGCTAAACCATGTTATGGTCTAGCTAGGTGAATTATTAGAACTAAGCATATGCTGTAGCTGGACTGGGGACTGACTAACTTGGGAGCAGGCTTACTGAAAAGTGCCTGGGTATCCCAATGAACAGCAAATTGAACATAAGTGAGCACTGCCTCCTCTCAGGAATGAAGTCTAATGGCACGCTGTGTTAAAAATATCACTGGTATATGAAGGAAGTGATTACTCTCCTCTAATAAACAGAGAAAATATGCAGAATAATGCACCCAGTTTTGCCCTTCCCAATACAGGAAAGACATCTATAAACTGAAGTGAGCTCTGAGGATGGCCATCAAGGGCTGGAGCACTTGCCCCCTGAGGAAAGGCTGAGGAGCTGGGAGAGTTGGGCTTGTTCAGCCTGGAAGTTATTTGGCTGATTAGATGTGGAGTACATGAATCAGAACACCATATGAAGGCAGGTTGAGACATCTACATAGCTAATATGACACAGGATTTATAGAGACCTGTGCCCATCTGGAGCAGCAGGTAGAAGCCAGGCAGGATCAGATGAATAAGACAGATCTAGAAGCTTCTGTTTGAGCAACTGTTTGCTAAAACAGTGAGTAATAAGTGGTAATAGGACCCCTAGTGACTTACTGTTGGTACTAAGTGAACATAAAAGTAGCAAGGATGAGATAGGGTCAGGTGGTGGGTTAGCTGACACAGTGACACACCTAAATGGGACTTATTGAATTTTCGTATGTGATGCTCAGTGCTGCCCAAAATGTGTAACTGCAGAAATCTAAGCACCTGAGAAAGAAATGTAATGAGGTTTCTCAGCTATAACCAATATTGCTAACTAAAAAATTAATTGTCCTTTACTACCATAACACCCCTCCCACCATAGTTCATTGTGAAGCCAAGTTTCAAATATAACTTTTCATCATACAACTGATTTTCATTATACAACACATTTCCTACTGTGACTTTTTCTTCAATGTGCTGTAAGTATATTCGAGGAACATTGGGCATGTATAGAGGAGATGATGGCTAACAAATAATAAACTAATAATTTATAAATCACATTACCTATGAACTAGATTTTTCCTACTCTTTTATGTCTTCGAAAATTTTGGATATAAAATTTAGTAAACACAATTTTACTCTGAAAACAAGGACATTTGATTTTTGTCAGAGAAAATAGTATATGTAAAATTAAATATCAAAAGTTAAAACATCCATACTAAAGATCCAGTGGCACTTTTCCTTACAGGTCAATACTGCCTACAATTCCAAAGAAAGGCAAAGGTGGTGCTGCTATATACATGGAAAAATATAGCTATATACATGGAAAAATACTTAGTAAGACAGACTAATTCTTACAGTTTAAGAAAAAAATTGAGAGACCAAAGTATCTACAGGTCCTTCTAGTGTCTTTACCTCTCATCAAAGTCAGTGGATGTCTCTGATGGTCCTTAGTGCCAGTTTAGATGGTACAAGCTATCCCACCTTCAGCTCATAACAGCTTTCAGAAGTACACAGGTTTCTCACATTGTTTCTCTTTTCTCAGAACAAGTAGTGATGCAGAAGTTAGATGGTTTCTTTAAGTTTTGAATTCAGTTTTCTAGAGTTGTAGTTGTATTTAAAGTCTCTCACCTGTCCAAAATATCTTTCACCTCTTTTTGTTGATGATCTTTGCCGATTTAGAATTTCTGATATAATTAAAATTCTTTTGCTTCTTGTTAGCTCTCAGGTTTACCAACTTCAGCTCTGGTATAATAGATCTAACTAGAAAAGTTGCCATTCAAGGAATGTATTTAAGGACATGTTATCTTAATTCTGAAAACCGTGTTCTTGGTGATTTCATTGTAGTAGTTAACTAAATCTCTTAGGATAAAGCATCATCTCCTAAAAAATTTCACTGATCCCTGTACAAAAATGTGTTATAATGTTGGCAAAATATTTAGATATTAGGAAAATGGTGCTGTGAATTTTAGCTAATGTAAAATAATTCTCTAAGTGTTAATAGAAATTCATGCAGCAGTTCCTGCAAGATGAGTGCTACTTATATTAGAAAGCAGAACTGGAATTCTAAACATGTTATTGAGCTTCAATAAATTTTGATAAATATTTACTGATAAAAATAATTCCAGAAAAGTAGAAATACATTCATTACAATACCTATGGTATTTAAAACTTTATTTTGATTAAGTTTAGCTAAGGAGTTGTTTCTTTAAATAAAATAGAAAAAAATTGCAAAGAAAAATGAGAATAATATCTAGTGGAGTGGGGAAACACTCAATATGAAAAAATAATTATTGAAGTAATGTAGTGCAAGCCCATATTTGAGCTAAACAACTTTTCTTCATCAAATAACTTTAAAAAATCAGGATTTGCAGAACACTATTAAGTTTTTGCCTACATAGGCCTTGTATTATATCTTTAAAAATTTTCAAATTAAATTCAGTTTGGGTTTGCTATTGGGCCTAAGTGTGTTTAACTAATGGGAGGAACTTGAGAAAAGGACACATGAACTGTGTACTTGGAGGGAAAAAAAAATCTTAGTTTTCCACAGCGGGACAAAGAGATGCGCATTCATATGGGCACATACTTATTAAACCATTTTTCTGTTCATTGACAGGCAAAACATTGGAAACCTCATGCCTGAGAGTGAGGAGTCTAAAACCAAAGTTGAGGAAAGACTAAAAGCACATCGGAGAGCAGCTGTGTGTCTCTGAAAGAGATCAGATGCAGTTCTGTAAGGTGTTTGAGTTAGCCTAACAGACTTCTTTTAAGTAGAGCAAGAAACAGAATCAGCTCAGCTGTTCTGATTGTTCATAAATTCACAGCTTCCATGGTCCTGTCCTCTCATCTGACTTCTGACCTTGCAGTGCTACCCTGAACCATCCCAGTAAAAAGAAGAGGGACAAAGAAAGCAGGATAAAAAGCTGGGTCAGTTTCCCTAACAAACCTGTTTCAGTCACATGAGTGACAATAGATGTACGGGTTTTCAGAAAAAGTCTCAGGGTAAAGTTGTATTTCGGATCAGACTTAGACCCAGATTCAATGACCTCAATTCATGTGTCTGCAGTACAGATTTCTACAGGTCCTTCCAGTGTCTTTACCTCTCATCAAAGTCAGTGGAGGTCTCTGATGGTCCTTAGTGCCAGTTTAGATGGTACAAGCTATCCCACCTTCAGCTCATAACAGCTTTCAGAAGTACACAGGTTTCTCACATATTTCATATCTGATGTACTCTGTAAGTAGAGATATACTTAAATACATACTGAGAGGTACTACATAGCTGTGTAAGCCCACTAACCTCAACTTGTAGTCAAATTATAAGTAGTACCTAGAAACTCATTTATCTGGTAAAATAAGGTATTTACTTCTGGATGACAAAATAACTTTCCATATTCTTCTAATTATATCTCTGCTGGCTTAGCCATAATGACTGCATATAGACACCTTTTGCTATTGTATGCATTTGCATTGTGTTGATCTGCATTGTGTTGTCTTGATTAGGAGCTATTCTCATCCATGATCTAATGTATCTCTGTTGTCTGGAGGAATTTGTCAAATTACACAGCAACTGAAAAATGAACTGAAAGAAGGTTTAGATCTTTTGCAGAAAATCTTTTCTTTCTTTCCTACAGTAGTCGGAATACTATCCATCTCAAGTAGAATTGCATCAATGAAATAACTTCATGTACTGCTAATGTTTCCTCTTAATAAACCACAAGATCCAAAACGTGGCTTATTATGGAAATCAAACCCGATTAATACTTTATGACTTCTCAGGTAGTATTGCTTTTTAGTAAAGTATATATAGATGGTGTTTCCTTGGTCTTTTCCACCTAACCCTGCCATTTTTCTTACCACAGAAGTCTACTGGTCCTTATCCAAGGGAGGATCCAGTACAACTAATGCTCATGCATTGCTAGTCAGAGAGAAGCAATATTAACACTTTCAGACCACCACTGGAAGGCTATACTCAGTACTCAGTAGGTTTTGCAATAAACACTTTGAATATGACTCTAGAGCCATGAAATTGTGATATGGCAATAAAGGAAAGGACAAAATGGGACTGGATGTTGGTGTCACCTGGGTCAGAGCCAAACTAATTTTCTTAGAAAATCTCAAGACTTCAACCTGCTCACTGGGTGTCTAGCTTATTTAAATACTTTTGTCTATGTAATTAGATGCAAATTACAGTTTTAGATAAAATCTAAATAAGTTAAAGTGTTTTCTTAAACACGTTTATATGAAATTGTGTGGGTGGAAGGGTAGTAGTGACTTTTGAGTGCATCTTTTAACCTGATAGTGTATATTGTAAACTAAATATTTAGCAGTAGTCTGTGGAATTTAATTTTAGTACAGTCTGTCCTGGAACAAGCCAAGGAAACTTTCATGGTGAAGTTAATGTCACAGCAATTGTGCATGTCAGAAATTTTGCACATGTTTACTGTATCTTAGATTAAAAGTATCTTTAATATCCTTAATATCTGTATGAATTATTCAAAAATTAATCTGTGTCTGACTATCTATAGAAAATCATGGAAAATCATGGAAATCATGGACATGGAAATAAAATAAAGAGGTCATTGAACTGTGCCCAGGCTCTGCGGGGCACCTTCCAGGTAGGTGCTTAGTAGAACAAGAGTGGTAAAAAAAATCCTGTCTTTTGTGTTCAAAGTCAAACTCATTATGTTGATGGCAGTTAAAAAATCCTTTTTTCCACCCTTGAAATCCACTGATCATTGATACAATGTTTACATTGTTGTTACTGAAAACAATTGCTCGTATATGTGTTATGGTCAGTTTTCTGAATTTCAGAGACACATTTAACACATAAACTTGACTGTGTTCACAACTATTACCCCACATCCACTCAGAAAAAAAGTTCTATTTTTAAGACCTAAAATATCTTTCTAACATACTAATTTGCCATACAGAGAATCAGAATTCATTGACTGTCTTTTTGCTACTCTTAAGCTAAAAGCTTTCCAGAGGTGTGATGCAAATAGGTCATTTTGTAAGCTGGAAGTCACATTGCTTCTGGAGGGGGCCCATGTTTAGTTCTCTGGGCCACAGACCATAATATACCTTTGAGTGATTTACGAGGTCCAGCAGAAACTGAGCTCAATATGAACGTGCAAGAACTTAATTTGTTCAGTGGTACCTGAATTCATCTTCCCAACTTTGCTACAGGATGACTTTATTCAAAAAAACTAGCCACAGATATAAATGTCTGTGAGGCAGAGGCTTTGGGGAGATTTGTAATGGATGAATTTAAAACTGTATGAAACAGTAAGGCTAATATCAACAAAAAAATCTGACACATAAGTAAAATGTTAATTTTCTTTTCTACTTCTATACTGTTTGTATGTATCAAAGCTTTCTCATCACTGAAAAAACTTTTCTGCAATCAAGGCTTTTTCCTAAAGTAGCACCTATAATATTTACTGCACAAACATTTCTGTAAACACTGATAATGAGATTCTGAAACAGGAGAGATGTAGGATAAAGTCTAATTGCTTTTTTTGGCTCCAGAGATTCTTGGATAAATTTTAACATCTGGCACCACAGTCTATCCTGGAAGATCTACAAATTTTCATGGGGGTAGAACATTTATGATTCTGTAAGCCCAGGTCCAGCTTTTGACATCTGGTTTATTTTTGATGACTTTAATTTTTGTTAAAATGAGATACTTTTTGCCTAGTTTTCTTTTCCTGCACTACCCTAAAAATAGTTCTACTCAAATGCTTTTCTTGCTTCCTCTAAATAGAAAATACACAATGTGCCTTGCTGGAAAGATTAATGAGTAGGAATTAATTTTTCATAATGCCTAATAATCTGTCCTCTGAATCTACCCTGCTGAGAGTGGTCTATCACTTTCATGTAAGTGGTCTCTTTTATTAGGTGCTTATTCTTCTTGTAGCTATTATAGATATATTGTCTACTTAAGCTTACCTTGAAATATAATTTTTATTGGCACCTTGAAAGCTGTGTTATTTATCTTTTTATCTTTTTAAGATTCAGTCATCTGTGTCCAAGAGGTCATCAACTATTACATCTTCCCTTCATATTAAAGGATATCATACTAATATGTTAATATATGGAACCTGTTATCTCTTTACGGTTAGGAGAATAATTTATTTCTGTTTGGTTTTATTGCAATTTGTCTATAATTACACTGTTCTCAGTCATGCTCTGGTAATATATTGTATTGGTATAAACCTCTGACTAAACTAAATTCAATCAGTTACAAAAATTAACCTGTGATAGAAATCAGTTTTCTCTGGCTGGTACAGAACAAATGGTCCTTCATTAGGAGTCAGGTTTGTTTTGCAGCAGAAAAAAAAAACTATTTTAGTACTAGTGTTTGGCATCTCTGCCAATGGCAGGAGGGTTGGAAATAAATGATGTTTAAGGTGCCTTCTAGGCATTCTGTGATTTTATGATTTCTGAATAGGAAAAATCTGCTATTTGTAGTCACATACCTTTTGGCTTCTATGACTTTCTAAAGTAAATGTCATTGTTTTTCCCCGCTCTGTTTTACTCTTCTCTCACACTCCTCTTCCCTGACCTCTTGTGCCAGTAAAAGGACTCCTTGATGACTGCTATGAGTTAATGCTTTGGAAAATATAACACTAATGGACATATCTCAAAATCACAGATATTGTCTGCTAAAGAAAGTTATTTTGCTATGAAAGTAATTTTTTTTTTTAAAGAGCAATGAAAAAGAAAGTAAAATATGTCTGGTTCCTGTCTTTCATATGCATCCTCCTCCTCCAAGTTCAAATGCTGTTAATTTGTGGATGAAAAGAGGATGTGGAGGCTGGTGTAATTTAAATATTTTATTCATTACACTTACTACATGATTTGTGGGTAGGAAGTGGGTAGGGACTGTAAGGCTCCTTCGATAGTGCTACAATAGCTATGAATTTATTTCTTCAGGATTTGAACCTATTTAACTCCTTGCAATGAATTATAGGACAAAAAAGTCCTGTAGAAGTACCTGTACATGTTGGCATCCCATAGCGAATAAAAAAGAATTAAATGCACTACTACTGTCTAAAAAGAGACAGTAGAGACCTACATTAATATATGCAGTGATATAATTGAACATTTCTTTCTGAATGTGAGTGAATAAGTAATGTTAAGGGAATGATGAGGACATAGATCTGTATGCAGATTTCTTATAGTAACATAGAAGACAAAAGATGATATTGGAGGCTACAGAAATACTTCAGATGCATAGCAGTGAATTTTTAAAAGACTGTCTCAGAGTAATTCTGATAAGATGAGCATTTAATGGTGTTTTTTATCAAATACAAAGGAAGAAGCATTAATACCAGATCTCAAAAGTATTCCTTCCGATTACACTAAAAAAATTCAGTAAGTTAGTTCACAGGGCATGAGAAACAATTTCTGATGGGGAAAAAAAAATTAAAATCCTGGGCAATTTCAGTCTCATTCACAGCTAACTAAAGGCAATTGAGAGAACTGGTAGGTACTACGCATTTTATCAGGTCATCAGTAAAGATTCAGGTCTACATGATGTTATTTGCAGTTTTTAGTGAAAACAGATTACAATGATAAAATACCAATTTCTGATGGCGTTGTTGAGATAACATGGGCTTTTATGTGACATAATGTTGTGAGCTGTTTTCTAGTTAAATAATAGACTTAAAACCTTTATGTTTTCTGCTTAGCCATTAAAATTTCTGCCTCTAAAATTAACTAACTAGGTGCTTATATTTCTAAACAAATAATGTTACAAATTTGATCAGTGAAAAACAGTGACTATAAAATCCAAAATGCTAATTTCTAAGCACTTACATATTAAATTTTCTATGATGCTTGAAAGAATAATTTAGTTTTTTTCTAAACTAGGGTTTTTAAAAATAAACAAATAAACAAATCTATCCCCTTTCAGTATATTAAATCTCACCAGGCAGGTATATCTTCAAAAGAGATATCTCAAATATTAATTTTTCAATTGCTTAAAAAAATCTGATTTTTTTTTTGTTTGTTAACATGTCTTACAGGATTAGGTATCATTAGAAGTTGTTTGTTGTTAAAAAAAAATCATTTAGAAAGTGGACTAGCTAAGTAATACTGCAGTTATTGAAAATGTACTGCTAGAAGTTTAGTTCCTTTCATTTGTATTTAGCCCTTGAAGAAGACAAACATATTTATGATTTTTTTCCTTTGATTAACCACTAGAATTCATATATTTTGAATGAAGTCATTATATATTAACTATCCATTTGATTTCCTTATATTAGGCAATTTCAGTATTGGAGAATGTCACACACACATATGTAGGAGGTCAGGGGAATGGCTGACTGGCTCAAAACAGCTGGGTGGGGAGTGTATGTGCGGGGGCAGGGTGAGTTCTGTGGAGGTGGGACAGTGCACTGCCCCACACCCTGCCCCCGCAGCCTTAGTCAGCCTCTGTCCAGTCCTTAAATGGCTGCCAGACACACAGCATGCCAAAAAAACCCAAAAGGATCAGCTGACTGCTGGATAAGACCTAGCTCAACAACTTCAAGTAGCCTTGTACTTCTTCTTGCGGGAGGGAAGGATTTTTCTTGACTTGACTTCATGTTTGGGGCAATTTAGTTATAAGCAAGAGGTATTGCAAAGAAATGGGGAAACTTTGTAGAATCAGTGTGGTGTCAGTAACATCGAATTATTACATGTGCTCATTAAGGCAAAATATACCCCAGAAATGAATCTGCAAAAAATCAGAGCATATTATAGGTTAGAAAGGACCTTAAAGGTCATCTAGTCCAACCTTCTCGCAATGAGCAGGGACAATTCCCATTAAGTTGTCCAAAACCCTATCCAGCCTGGACTTGAACACTTCTAGAGATGGGGCATCTGCAACATCTCTGGGTAACATGTTCTAGTGCCTCACCAACCTCATAATGAAGAATTTTTTCCTAATATTGAACAGAAACCTACCCCTCTTTTGATGCACCCTAGATAATATTTTATCAAATACTACCTTAGAGCAATAAAATTAATTGTCCCCACAGCCCTGTATATAGGCTTATCTGAAAATTTACTTCATTACTTTCAATGTTTTTTCTTATTCTGTCTGGAATTATACTCATAATCCATTTGTAGCTGTTTGCTTTTCACCAGCATTATCTTCCAATTTAATTAGTTCTTTTTCACATCTTCCAAAGCCCCAAATATTTAGCTTAACAAAATTAAATGACTCCTTATATAAATAAGTCAAGTCCTTTAACCTCTTTTCATAAGCTTGGTTTTTCATTACTGTAATTATTTTGACATTTCTCTGAACCTGTTTCAATTTAAGATCATTAATGTAGGTAACCAAGATTGTAAATTGCATTCTATATGAGGTCTAAACTTTAATTTTTGGATTGTTATGAATATAGAAGTGGTTTGGTTCTTTTTTTTTCCAATCTGTGCTTTCTGTTGCTTCTTAGAAGTGTGAGGCTTTTTCAAATTATTTGTTACACTTGTAGGTCAAACCCATCTCATAGGATTTGAGATAGGAAAAGAAATGGTGCTCTTAAATTGAAGTAAAGGAGACCAAAGTTCACCTAAAGAAAAACACTCTAATGCAACATCAGAATAAATGGTTTAAGGACACTGTCAAAGAGAGAAATTTAAAGAACAGTTTTGACAAATATCTGTCAGGAAAGCTTTATTTTTAATTCATGTGCCTCTTAGTGTGAGAAGAGACTACATGACCTTTTAAAGACCCTTTCATTGTTATGGCTCAATAGCAAAGTATATTTCTACACCATCGTAGAATGGTGTAGCAGTTTATGAACCATATTACTTACAGCAGCAAACAGTATTCTTAAATTAAATTCAATTAAATTAAAATGATCACTGAAATACTTTTCTAAATCCTTCAGAACAAGGTGAAAATATTTAAATTTATTCTGAAACATACACAGTGAGAGATGCCCACAATTATATTTCTCAGTTATCATAGAATGCAATATCATAGAAAATCCTGAGGTGGAAGGGACCCACAATGATCACTGAATCATTGGATCCTAGCCCTGCATAGGATAGCCCCAAAAATCACACCATGTACCTGAGGGCATTGTCCAAGCACTTCCTGAGCTCTGTCAGGCTAGATGCCATAACCACTACCCTGGGGTTTCTGTTCCAATGCCCAACCATCCTTTGAGTGACAAACCTTTTCCTAATACCTCTGCTGACACAGCCACTTGACATTTCCTTGGATCCTGTCATCTGCCCTCAGAGATATCAGTGTCTGCCCCTATGCTTCCCCTTGTGAGGAATCACCACGATGCGGTCTCCTCAGTTTCTTCTTCTTCAGGCTGGACAAGCCAAGGAACCTCAGTCACTACTCATGTGCCTTGCCCTCATTGCTGGACCATAAGTGATCCAGTTTAGAAAGGTCTGGAGGCAACAACGTTGGGATCTCCTTGGGCTGCTTTTTCCAGCCTGACTGTCCCTGGAGCTTTAGGCTTTCTGGCTCTCTGGACCCTAACTCTAACCATAAAGGAAGTTTGGCACTGAGGCTGAGATCCCCATCACTATGGGTGGCCCAGATTATAAAAGTGTGGAGGCAGCAATGTTGACGCCCTGACATGATCTCCTTGGAATATCTTTTCCAGCCCTGGTGTCCCTGTAGCTGTAGGCTCTGTAGGCAGACACTTGACAACTGTACTTTCCCATCCATCCATCCATCCATCCATCCATCCATCCATCCATCCATCCATCCATCCATCCATCCATCCATCCATCCATCCATCCATCCATCCATCTATCCTTCCATTCATCTCTTTGATAATGTTATTTCTCCAGCATTTACAATAAATGCAACCTAATGAGGCAGACAACCCCCTCTCTTGATCTATAGGCTCTGCTTATGTTCATATATCTTGGGAACTGCCAGGACATACCATGATAGATGTTCCTACCACCCTCCCAGGCTTTTTTACAGAGCAGCTCCATTTTTCCATTCTGTCTGGATTTTCTGAATGGCAGCCCTGCTCTCAAGCATATTGACTGATCACCTCAGTTTGAGGTCAGCTGTGAATTTGATGAATCTGCTCTCCATTATTGCCTCTAGTTTGTTGATGAAGACTTTAAATATAAGAGGAGCTGGGTGGGACACCTTTGGTATGACTCTTGTTAAGTGCATCTGGATAGAGTACAACCCATTACCATCTGGGTCCAACCATTAAAATACCTTTTTGTTCATCTGATTGTTCACTCATGCACTATAACATCCTAATTTGTCCATAGTAATATTATAGGAGAAAATGTCTAAAATGTTGCTGAAGTCAAGATATTGGTCACACCCTCCTTTCTACCCATCTACATATTCAATCATTTTATCATAAAATGCAATCAAGTTGGTCAGGCAAAATATACCTTTAGTAAATCCATGCTGTCTTCTCCTGGTGACTCCCACTTCTTTGGCTTGAAGCATACCCACATCATGATTTTTCCAGGGATGAAAGTAAGACTGGCTAGCCTGTAGTTGCCTAGATTGACCTTCTTTTTGAAGTTGACCATGACTTTTTATTTTGGGTTTGTTTTTTTTTTTTTTTTTTTTTTTNTTTTTTTTCTGTAAGAAGTGTCTTCTAATCTCCACATTTTTGCAGAGATAATGGAGAGTGATTTTACAAGGATCACAGGATCTCACAAGTGCCGTCTGTCAGGTCCCTTGGACTTTTAATTAATCCATGACTTAATCTTCATCCATTACTGCTTTCTTTATTCCTTGAACTGTGCCTTCAGGCACAAATTTCATATAATTCTTCTAATACTGTTACTTCTAAAATACAATTTTTCTACAGAGCATTTGCAGTCATGAAGTGTACCAAAATACTCAGCCCAGCACAGGACTCCCTACCTGAAAGTTCCCCAGACACTTAGTCACCAAAATATGCTCTGTAGCATCATAATCACAAGATTAGAAGGTTTTTCTTGCTCATTAATACCTTTGTTTCCTTCAAGAGGAAGATTTTTACTTGCAGCATTTCATGCATAGTCTGATGATCACAGAAACAAGTTCAATCCATGGAATTCTTAGTCAAGTACCTGGGATCTCTAATTTCTTTCTCAGTTTTCAAAACCCCCAACTTTTTCCAAAAAGTGTTCTGATAACAACTGAGGCTCCAAGCACGTGATGAAGAAATAATTCTCATCATCTGTCTCTATTGTCAGTGAAAGAGATGGACATGTGACATAAGATAATTTAATGTCACCAAACTCCCACAAATGTTAGTTTCATAGACTCTTGGGAAGAAAGGAGGAACATAAATGAACAGTATGTCTTTTGGCTGTCTGGGAAATTATATTACTATGTAAAGTGGAATTCTTCCTGTTGAGGCAAAAAGTAGAATTTCATTGGCACATTTCCAGGACTAGACTTGTCTTGCTACTGTTTGCCATGTTCATTTCTCTTATGCCTTTGCTTTTATTTGTAAATGTTGGAGTATTGGCTCATGATGTTCTTTTTGTTAGAGGTGAAGTTAAAAAGGCTTTGAATATTTAAATGTCTTCTGTTTCACTCAGTAGCTCATCTCACTATTTCTCTTAATCTCAGAATTGTGCTGTGCTTGGGAAACATCTTATTGCTGTTAATACTCTGTTGGTTTTAACTCCTTAGGTTTTCTGAATTTGCAACTATATGCTTTTATTATTCTTTCATAGACCATTTTATGTTACTGTTGTCACTTTTTCTATGATTGCCTTTTGGTTTTCAGATTATCAAACAATTTTTTCATTCAGCTATGTTTTTTTCTGACCTTCTAAGCTTACGTTTCCTTTGTATGCAAATAGCTTACCTAAAAGCTTTTGATGTTTCTCATTTTTAAGAAATAACACTTATTTTTCCTTCATATCACTTTCCACACAAACAAGTTCTCAGGCTTGTTTAATTCCTCTTTATTGAAGTACAAGATATGGTTTTGCTTTACTTTCTTCAGAACAGTGAAGGTCAATCCCTTTTTCTTGCTTTGCCTTAAAATTTTAAATTATTATGAAGAATAAGCTAAAAACCCCCTCCAAGTCTGTGAGCTGATTACAATACTTTTTGTAATAAAAATTCATCCACAAAGCATTCTCCAAATTCACTTGAGACTTTAAATGCTGTTATAGTACTTTTTGAACATGTAGTTCTATAGAAGATAGTTAAGTCTTCCACTCTGCATTGCCTTTCCATTAACAGTTGGTGGTTCTCCTCTGCTAAACTTGAACTCAATTTTTTTCATTTAACTTCTAAATTTTCTAAATGAACTACCAAGTTAGTTCAAAACCAGGAAGTTAAGAAACTTGGTTGGATTTTCTACCATTGATTCCCTATAGTTCCCGCTGTATTTTTTGGGTTTGTATTTTCTTTACCTCCATGCTGGGAAAGTTTATACTAGACAATTTATTGCCACAAACAGACAAATATGTATCAAATATAGCAAAATGCATATAGCAGATAAAAAACATTCCTCAGCATTCTGGAAAGCATTCCTTGTTACCATGTACAGAGTAAAACACATTACCAGAAGACTTCAAGGTATTACTAAAAAGCTCTTTGCAGGAATTTACAGCCATGTACCATTTTAGAGTGAGTGGCTTTTCAAGCACCACCACAGTTCCTCCTTGTTAGGGTCACTAAAGCTTTCAGATTTTTTTGCATTCTCTCTTTTTAAAAATACATTGCTCACATATTTTATCTTTACAGAGAATGTCAATATTTCAAATTTTTGCACTGTAGATTTATTGTTAGTGATCTATTAAAGATGAAAGAGAACTGATTGATGTATCTAAACACGATTCTTGTTCAATTTTAAATACCTGTAGGACATTATTTCTTATGCTCTTCATATATCATTCTAGGATGGCAGAGATGTTCACTGAGATGTACCTGCCAGACCAGTAGAAGCACCTGAGGTAGTGTAGTGAATCTAGGATGGGACTACACGCCAACTCTTAAGCAACCAAGTTGCTGTAATTTTTTTCAGGCTATCATCTGACTCATCTCCTTTTATCTAACATTTATTGCTTATAGATCAAGTTTCATTTAAAAATCTTCCAATTATCTTTCAAATTTATGTCACTTTCTGTCTTTTCCCTTCATTTCTTTCAGTTCCATTTATCTGAGTTTGTTAAAGGTTTTTTGCTATACTGAGATTTAACTTCAGTATTGTGCCCTTAGACGTGAACACAGGACTTATTCCATGAGTTAGAAAGTACTGGAAAGTGATACTAACTCAGAGGAGGAACCTGTAAATTTGGCCTTCCTTCATCCATCTCTTTTTAACTGCCCCCACGTCTTCAGCTGTTAGATGTGAGGCTCTAAGAGGTATGACTCTGCCTAATTCCTTTGGATTTGTAATTAATAAACCTGCTTATATCTCCACAGATTCCTGTGGCAATAAATCATGAAAATCCACTATCCATTGGCAAGAAAAAATTCTTTCAGGAATTGTTCTGAACTGGTGTCCCACAAATTTCAGTAAGAGCCATAAGTTCTGTCATTGTGTGTTTTGATACATTATGAATCTTATTCCTCTGTCCAAATTTTAGAACACCAGATAATTTTTTTATCTCTTGAAAAGCAGTGCCTCCATCCCCTTGTTTGCTGCCCTACTCCTTCTATAACTCCATTGCTACTCAATTTCATCCCTCCTGAATTGCCTAGGCTTAACCTGTTCAGAGTACCCAAGAAAAAGCTTGTTGGCAAGCTCTTTTAAGGTGATAAATTGAGGCCCTCTCTTCTGTTGTCTCTTTCCTCTAATATCAAAAAGTATTTTGATACCTTTCCTTGCTGGTGTGCACATTAAGGCAGTTAATCCTCAGAATCTCCTACTTTAGCTGTAACTACCAGGCATAACAGACAAGGTCCTATGTGACACTTTGGAAACCACTCTTTGTAGTAGGGATATATGTCAGATTTGAATTTCAAGGACTATGCATAGGGGAAAAGCTTGGTGATAGGTTATCAACTGAGTTTAAATAACCAGCTTTAAATATTCTTAGGACAGGTGAACAAATGTGTTGCTATTTCAGAGTTTTATTTCCTGGTGCTTTCCAGAGACAACATATGTTGACCTGTTTGCTCAAACCTAATTTCAAGGGGAAGAAACATACAGACATATGGGAAGAGATGAGCACTGGGAAATGTTCAAGTGTCTGAATATGCATTCTGGTAGGTCTGTAAGTGTGTGATGGTCCAATGAGGATAATTTAAGGTTTACGAGGATCTACTATTAAAACTTTAATGAAATGAGTCTGGAAAGTTCATGCATCATTAAGGACATCTGTCATAGGGTGTGCATGTGAAATTCTTGCTAACTGGCATGCTGGAAATACATTATCAATGTGTTCCAAAAAGAGAAATGAGACCAAAACCAAGTGAAATGTAAGGCAAAGACAGAAAAGGACCCTTTTGTATTAATATCTTCAAACTCACATGTGGATAATTGCTGCTTTGCCAAAGAAATGTGTACTCACCATAGATTCATTCTCTGGTGATCTAACACTTTCAGGTAAATAGAAGTTTTTGCTTTTATTAATTTTCTGTGTTATGGGAGAATAGCGACCACTTCAGCTAAAAGATTAGTTATGGAATATTATCATGTCAGGTAATTATTTTTATTTTCTATTTTGCACAACCAAATTAACAATTGATGTAGTAAAAAATAATGGTTATTTTTATACCTTCAGAAAACATTCATTAAAATGAAATTTTTGCAGAAAATTTCTCCATCTGGAAAACCTTCTAATAAAAGTTTTGGTTACAAAAATACTGACTACTTCTAGTACAGTGGACATGAGCCAGCACTGTGTGCTTGTAGCTCATAAAAGCAGTGATATTCTGGGCTGCATCAAAAGCAGTGTGACTAGGAGGCTGAGGGAAGTGGTTGTAAAGACAGGCTGAGAAAGCTGGCATAGCTCAGGAAAGCTGGGAGAAGAGAAGGCTTCAGGGAGACCTTAATGCTGTCTTTCAATATATAAAGGAGTCTTACAAAAAAGACAGAGATGCTGAGGCCTGTAGTGACAGGATAAGGGGCAATGGTTTTAAGTTGACAGAATGCTGATTTAGTTTGGGTGTAAGGAAGAAATTTTGTTTACTATAAGGTTGGTGGGGCACTAGAACATGTTCCCCAGAGAAGTCATGGAAACCCCATTGAAAATGTTTGGTCATCTAGGAAGGAGCTTTGAAGATCCTGATCTAGTGGAAGATGCCTTCGTCCATGACATGGGGGTTGGACTAGCTGATCTTTGAAGGTTCCTTCCAACTCAAACCATTCTATAAGGCATATATTAGAAAGGGTTTGAGTAGGAAATCTTGAGTAAATCTTTGGGAAAACTAGCAGAACTTTAAAAATAAAACATTTCTAACTTGCTGAAGCAATGATAACTGAACTTGTTTAAGATAATCCTAAGAGTTCAAGTGGTCACATAAATAAGCTGTCATTTTCTGGGCTGAAAAACTTGCATGTCCCTTGAAAATTAATGTATATTTCAGAACAGATCAAGAGCAACCATGCTGAGAATGATTTGGGAGTTCTGGTGAATGAGAGGCTGGACACGAGCTGGAAATGTGCACTCACAGCTCAGAAAGCCGATTGTATCCTGGGCTGCATCCAAAGCAGCACCGCCAGAAGGGCAAGAGGGGATTCTGCCCCTCTGCTCTCCTCTGGTGTGAGCCCACCTTGAGTGCTGCATCCTGCTCTGGGATCCCAGCACAGGAAGGACATCAATCTGTTGGAGCAAGTCCAGAGCAGGTCTGCAAGATGATTAAAGGGATGAAGCATCTATTCTGTGAGGAAAGGATGAGAGAATTGAGATTGATCAACCTAGAGAAGAGAAGGCTTTGGGATGACCTAATAGCAACCTTCAGCAAAGTATGTGAGGGGAGCCTACAAGAATAATAGAATCATAGAATGTTTTGGGTTGAAAGGAGACTTTGAAGATCATCTAGTTCCAGCACCCCTGCCATGGGCAGGGACACCTTCCACTAGACCAAGTTTTTCAAAGCCCCTTCTCAACCTGGCCTTGAAAACCTCCAGGATGGGCCATCTCCAGCTTCCTTGGGCAACCTGTTCCAATGTCTCACTATCCTCAATGTAAAGGGTTTTTTCCTGGTATCTAATCTAAACCTATTCTCTTTCAATTTAAACCCATTCCCCCTTGTCCTGTGACCTTGTCCACTGGTAAACAGTCTCCGCCTTTCTGGAACAATTAGGTCAGGGTGACCTAATTGTGGCCCACCAGTACCAGAAGGCAACATAGAGGAAAGATGGGGCATCAGAGGGGGGCTTGGCCCTGGATGATCTTTAATGTTCCTTCCAACCCAAACCATTCTCATGGATCATAGAATCCAATTCATAGGATTCTATGATCTGGTGCTGGTAAAACATAGAACTTACAAAGTCAGGAGATCTGATGTATGAAATATAGAATTACTGAAGTTTGGGGATCAAAAGTAGGCTTGTGAGCAAACGATATTAATAGAGGCAACCTTCTAGTCAAAAAGTAAAAAATTCATCTAATGAGTGTAGACTTAATGAATTAATATCCTTTCACAGGGTGCCAGTCAGAAATTAAGAGACAAGTAAGCTCATGCCAAATTAACTGTCTATTTCTTCTGTAATAGGGAAATGAAAATAATTCACTTTTAGTAAAATGAAAACTGAGAATAGCCAAAAGGCTTTTTTGTTTTTGTTTGTTTGTTTGTTTTGTAAGATATTCAGACAACTGTGCCTCTTCATTGCTGAAAGAAAAACTCCTATATCCAAATCAGAAAAAAATCACTTATGTGAACAGAAGGAAAACAAGAATTGTGCAAAAATTACAACATAACCTCAAGAATCTACAAAGAAATAAATTATGAACAAACAGAACAAAAAACGAAGTTGCTTGTATTTTAAAATCATGCAATATTCTCTGAGATGGTTTTGAATTGTATAGAATGGATGATGCAGGAGACAGGCTGCTATATGATTTCAGCAGATACTGAACTAGAATACAAATGGACTGCACAACCAAATCTACAACCATGAAACTTTCCTTAAGTTATGTCTGTATTGTATGTAATAAAAAGAACCAATACTAGTTTCTGGCTCTGAAATCAAGGAGTATGGACTTGTTTACAGCAGCACCATGTTCCTTTGATGGTAGACATAGAATTAGCCTAGACATATTCCCTGCGTTTTGACTGTCCCTAAAGTCAAAGGTATGGAGTAGTTGCTAAGTAAACTTTACCATATTTCTTGTTGTTGTTTCTTTCTCCACACAACTTTAGTTTGGAAGTATGAAACTGGTATCCTAACTTACACAAGTGTCACACTAATCATGGAAGATGGGAAGTGTCACTGAAGATGAAGAGATTTGGAGAACATTATCGTAACCCAAGTATGACTTGTAGTTAGGTGTTGCACATAGAGAAATGGCCACAGACAACATTTTTTTAAGTGTGGCCATCTTGGCATCTTCACAAATGTTACATCATTCACTGTAACTACTTTTTACCCTCACACTTCATGTTTTCTCCTGGTATCTAAAAAGCCAAGATTAACATCAGTGAGATTCATGAATACTGGCTAAGTATAGATGAGAGAAGAATTAGAGTTATTTTGTACTTTTGTGTTTGCAATGGAATGGTTTAAGAAAAAAATAGGTGCTATTTTCACTTTGTTCTCTGAGGCCTTTTTCATATTCAAGTCAGGACAGAAGTAGTTACTGGCAAAAAAATATCCAGTCTGGATTCTTTTACTCCAGTTACTTTTATTAATATTAGCATTATGTAGAAAGAACTACTTCAGTCTTATAAAATTTATAGGCCTCTAAAAATCTGGCACACATATTTGTTGGTGATGGATTCTCTGAATCAGGGGCCGGAGCACAATCAGAGCAAGAAGCCAGTCCAAGTAGCATTGGGAAATATGAGTGCTTTATGAGTTTAAAGGAAAATTTTGAGCACTACATAGACAGCTAATTTAGAGATCTACAGCAACATCAGCAACTAAAGGAAATCTGATGTTGGCAAGACAACCTGTGAGGCTCCATCCCTTTGCAACTTGTAGACATGTGGCATGTATCTAGCCCTGGGAACTGTTGTAGATTTCACTGCTAGTAAATCTGCAGCCATTACACATGATGTTAGAACCTTAATGGATCCAACAACATCAAATACCAGTCTAACACTTGTCATTCTCTCTTTGTGCTGCACCATTCAGAAATACAGATGAACCCAGTGAGGAGATAACAAAAATTAAACCAGATAAGGAAATACTGCAACGAACCCTACAGAATTCTGGACAAAGTTTTACAACCCAAGAACCATAGCCATTTTGATTATACAGATGAGGAAGACAAGGGTTAATCAGTAATTTTGCTGCCAACCTTAGCTCTTTATTTACTAATAGAAAAGGATAAGGAACAGTTGTAGAAAGAAGTAGAATCCTTAATATATAATCAATATTACAATTTACTTGGTTTGATGAAGACTAATGGACATATTTATCTCACTTACTATAAGTAATAAATAAATTTCCCAAATTATTTGTATCCAGTGCCATTGAAGCCACTCTGCTATGTGTGAGGCAGCAGCATTTGACTGTTAAAGATAACACAGGAACTACCCTGCCCTTCTGAGGCAGCAGCTGAAGGTCAGCAGGCAAGGGCACCAGAATTAATACTAGATTAATTACTTGTGTTTCTGCAGCTAAATTGTGCAATGGGAGGCAATGGATGAGGCTCACACACTTGTAATGTAGTTGTCAGCATGTGATTAAGTATTACATGAGCTAGGTGTCCGCATTGTTGTTGGAGATCTACTCAGTGTAGTGATGTACTAACTCAGTCCCTTTGAGATATGCACCTCTTGCCATTTGAAACAGCACCCAAGGTTGTCCAGAGATAGCAGAAATAGCAAGGCAGGTAACTAAACACCTGGTTGCTTACAGGAGTCTGTCCTAAAGACAAGCCTCAATTCCTCCACTTACACAAGTGAGGCATGCAGACTGGAGTCTGAAGATCTCAGCTGAATGAATACACATTTCTGGGAGTATTTCTGTCCATATAGATATAATCCAAGCCTGGGGTTCAAGATGCATGAATATTCTTTTTATAGTCTGAAACAAGAGAAATGGAGGCTAAAAATATTGGTTTTCTAGACTTAACTGAAAATACTGGGGAGAAATTTTGGAAATTTGTAGGTATGAGAAAATTTGATAAGAATAATTTTGAAATTAAAGAATTCCTTATCCTTATAAAGGAATGAAAGCAATAACAAACTGATGACAATGGACAATAGACTTCTGCAGAGTCAAAGAAATACTGGGATGCAAGGTTCCCTAGGAAAAAAAGTCTAAGAAATCAGGTATTTTAGAGAGCCAATGATTCCTTAAAAAGCAATATTAGGAACAGGAAAACAAAGAATCGCTGTGAAGAAAATGATAGGACATATAATGAGATTAAATAGAGTTAAGTGTTGGATCTTGCATGACCTGAAACTATAAAAAAAAAGTTGACAAAAATTAGGTAGTAGGCTAAATTACTAAGGGAATAAAATTGCTAAATAGAAGTAATGAAAGACTAATAGTTACTAATTGAACAGTAACAAAATGTTAGCAAAATCAGAAAGACTGAGGCACAAAATGAAGTACCTCCAGCCAAGGACATAATGAAGGAACCAAAAGGGCATTCTTAGTGTGTTTGAAGAAAAAAACCCAGAGAGATAGTTCATTACACACTGAAGATGAAGAACAATTGAAGATTATGCTGAATGGCCAAAAGGTTGAGTGAGTTTTTACTTTTCCTGAGGTAACTTTCAGATGTGATCAGATAGCTAAGACAGTGAGATGTCTGAGCCATATATGCAAAACCAAGTGGTACGAAAGAGCTCTGGTAAGTTAAAAGACCTCAAATCAGCTCAATATTACTAAATCACCCTTGAGTATTAGGAGTACTAAATAAGATAATTACAGATATCGGTTGCAGAAACATACTTTAGATTCGACTTCTAAAAGGGTATAAAAATAGTTATCTAGTCTGGGTAGTTACGACTTACATGTTGTCAGGCTCTTTCTAATTGAAAACAATCTAATCGTTACAGCAATTTGCAGCATCAGCAATATCATGATGTTGTGTAGAAACAAATATCACCTGATTCATACATGTAAAAATACAAATATTATTGAAAAATATATGCTATACCACAATTGGACTGAATACCTGAAGAAGCCTAAAGGCCAATTCTGTTGGTTTTGCATGGTTCTTTGTAGTGGGGGGGCCACAGAAGTGGCTTCTGTAAGAAGCTCCTAGAACCTTCCACCACATCCAACAGAGCCAATTCCTGATGGCTCTGGAGATGGACATGCCACTGGTCAAGGCTGGGCCAGTTATAGATGCTGGTAATGTCTCTGTGATAATATATTTAAGAAGAAATCAAAACGAAGTTTAGTGAGCAGTTTTAATTTAAGCCAGAGAAGAGGAGGAGGTGAGAACATGTGAGGGAAACAACATGGAGACCCCAAGGTAGGTGGAAAAGGAGGGGGAGGTGGTGGTCCAGGCACCAGAGCCGAGACTGCTCAGCAGGCCGTGGTGAGACCATGGTGAAGCAGCTGTGCCCCTGCAGTCCATGGGGATCCATGCGGGATTCAGAGATCCACCCACAGCCCATGGAGGAGGTGCCCACACCAGAGTGGGTGGATGCCTGGAGGAGGCTGTGATCCAGTGGGAGACCTGGTGGAGAGAGGGGCCCTGGTCCCAGGCTACAGCAGCCTGTCCTTGGAGGACTGTACCCCGTGGAAGAGTGACCCACACCCCATTAGTTTTGGGAGGAATGTGTGCCCATGGGAGGGACTCACATTTAAAGTTTACAGGGAGCTGCTGCTTGTGAGATGGAACCACATTGGAGAAGTTCACAGAGAACTGTCTCCTGTGGGGAGAGACCCTGCAGTTCAGGAGGGGCAGGACTCCTCTTGCTGAGCAGCAAGAGGAACCATGGGTGACTAACTGACCCGTAAGCCCCAGCTCCCTGTCTCCCTGTGCTGCTGGTGAGAGGGAGGGGTTGAGGGGAAGGTGGTTTTGAGGGCTTTTTGTACTTTTCATTATACTGCTCTGATTTTGTTAGTAATAAATTCATTTAGTATCTCTAAGTTGAGCCTGTTTTGCCCATGATGGTATTTAGTGAATTATCTCTCTCCCAGACCTTAACTCATGAAGTTTTCATTATATTTTCTCTGTCAAACTGAAGAAGAGTGAGCAAGAGATGTTTGTGGGTGCCTGGCATCTGGACAGGGTCAAACCACTACACAACAATTTGAAACCTCCAGGAAAAAAAAAAAGAATAATCAACAGAAATTTAGGAAGTAAAAGACCAAAATAAGATGTAACAGGTTTAAATAAACAAAAGAGGTGTTAAAATAACAAGAATGAATTTTCATGTTCAAAGTAGATAGAAGGAGCTGTTGAAACTAATCACTCCAAGAGGTATTTAGTTTTGACATTTAAGTAAAACCTCCTAATCAAAACTAATTAATCAGCAAATTACCTCATCCAGTGATGTAGTAAAGTATTCTACAGGAAACATATGTATATAATAAAATGGAATAAAAAAAATATATCTTTTGGGAATATGAAGATATAGGTGACAATGAATTTGGAGTCATGGCCGGATCCTAGAATTTCTTCATGCATTGTTTTCCATTCATTGTGTCTGCAAAGTAGATATGAGGCTCAGTTCACCTTAAGTAATTGAGTGGAACAAGATTTACTGAAGCAACATTACAGAGATGAATTTTATGTTGGTGAAATTCTTTGACACCTCCAATGAAAACTGCTGCGTAAGGAAAAAATATTATATTATACTATATTATATTACTACATGCATCACAGATATTTTGGGAGGAAAGCAAAGTGTAAATAAGGTCATCAGACTGATAATATTTGCAGACCTTTCTCCACTCTGTCAACCTTATTTAGAATTTGCTCAATGTGTGCATTTGGAACTGCTGAGTTTCAAGAACTGTTCAAAATGATCTTGTTGCTCCACAGTAAGTCTTTGTAGCACTGTATTTTTGTTAAATATTATTAAAGAAAATGACAAAGGTTTGTCTATTTGTTTGGCAGTTTTTCCATTAAATATTAGCAACTTCCAAAAATGGTTTAAAACAAAAAGAATATAAAAAATAACATCAAGTATAAAAAATTTATACTTAGTTTACTTATAACTTCTGAGCTGATCAAGGCTATGTGGAGTAGATAACAATCTTTATGAGAAATTTTTTGTATAATGTAGAATTATGAATAGTATTGAAAGAGAAAGCTTACTTGCAGATATTATTCTAATGGAAATGTTCTTTTTACACAATCTTATAAGAAGAAAGAAGAAAATTTCAGTTATTTTAATAAAATTAGTACCTATTTGCAATGTTTTTATTTACAAATTTGGCATTCAATAGTATAAATCCAGTATAAACAGTAGCTGATGGAGAAATAAGTTGCTATGTCCTCAGAGAAGAAAGTAATGCAATAAGGAGACAATAACAATAAGATTCTTTTTATGCAATGTCTTCATAGTTACAGACCATAAATGATTCTTTAGTAACATCTCTGCAAATTACATTTTTTATCAGACAACAAATGCTGCTAGTTGAGTTCTTAACCAAAAGACTATATTTTCTTTACATAAATGTTGTTGATGAATCTTAACACAATTCATCAGCTCTTTGGGTCTGTGATGGTAATTTTCTGATGTTTTTTTGTGTTATTCCATGAAAGATAATGTCATACCATAAAGAAGTTACATTTTACATAGTGGTAAATGTGTTTTTTTAATCAAAATGCCTGAAGGCTTGTGTTGACCCTGGCTGGGTGCCAGATACCCATCAAAGTTTCTCTATCACTCCACAACTAAACAGGGAGAGAAAATGTAATGAAAGACTTATGAGTCAAGATAAGGACTCATCTTATATATAAGATCATTCACCAAATACAGTCAGGGGAAAAACAGACGCAACTTGGGGACATAACTGATTTATTACCAATCAAAATCAGAGCAGGATAATGAGAAGTAAAAAAAAAAAAATAAAAACACCTTACACCCTACCCATTCTTCTTTCCCAGGCTCCATCTTCTTCACTCAGTGGCACAGGAAGACGGGACTGGGCTTTATGGTCCATTTATCACAGGTTTTTCTGCCGCTACTTAGGGAGCAGAATTCGTCCCCTGATCCAACACTGAGTCCCTTCCATGGAAGACAGTTCTCCATGATCTTCTCCAGCATGGGCCCTGCCCATGGGCTGCAGTTCTTCACCATCTGCTCCAACAAGGGTCTCTTCCAAGGGGTGCAGTCCTTCAGGAACTGGCTGCTCCAGTGTGGCTCTCCCAGAGGGTCACAAGGGTAACCAGGAAACCTGCTCCTGGGTGGGATCCTCTCTTTATGGGTCTGTGGGTCCTGCCAGGAGCTTGTTCCTGGCAGGCTTTGCACAGGGTCAGAGCCTTCCTTCAGGCACCCACCTACTCCAGTGTGGGTCTCCTCCACAGGCTGCAGGTGGATCTCTGCACACCCGTGGTCCTCCATGGGCTGCAGGGGCACACCTTTCCTGAAAACAAGGCCCATTTCCTATGAAACAGGATCTGTTCTGATCAGAGCCAAACCTCTGTGCTGTTTCTACTCTTGCCAGCACCCTTACCCTCTGATTTGTCATACAAAGCAGTTTCCACACAGACCTTTCTGTTGAATGATGATTTGCTGTTTAAACCTTTAAATTCTACTTTCAAAGACAAGGAAATGATTGTGGCAGATTTTGGTGTTTATCGAATTTTCTTGTTTTGATGTCCGGTTACAATGTTCAGGGGGTTTAGATTTACTTTGTATAAACCTTTTATTGTGATTATCTACTTTGCTCGGATTTAGTTACCCATAAAAGTCATTTGTTGCCTTATAAAAATTTTGAGATTTAGTTTCTTGGAACTCAGGGTAACTAAGTGTAGACAAGGGTACTACACAGGTTCTGGGCCATACTGCTGAAAGTGTATGTGTACTATTTATGCATTTATAAAGTCAGAATCCCTTTAGAAAAAGTTCTTGGATAGTGGACTGAGGTTTTGGGATGTGTAGTTTCTACATTACATATTTTATTTCCATATTTTAAGTGCTACTATGTTCTGTCTCATGTCACAATGCTCTGATCATCTATGAGACCTGATTAAAACAATGTCTATCATATTTATACTGCCAAAATCTTATTTTCAAATAGTATAAAAATTCCTCTATTGTTTTAAATGTATATATTTTTTATTACATATTTATTTATAAAAAATCTATATTTTAAAATTTTGCCTTTCAATTTGAAGCAGACATCTTACAATTAAGATTGTATTATCTGTGGCTAGAGGCAAACAATGCTCCTAAGATCTCAGTACTTCATAATTGTACTGGGATGCTTTTCCAGTCATAATGTGTAAATTATCTCATACGCAAAACTGAATGCCAAAGAATCAATTCTGCACAATCACTATGACTTATTTGTGTTTTGCTATTTATTATAGTAATTTTTCTGGTCCTAATGTTCTTGAAACTGTAAAAAGGATATATGGTTTCAAATTAAAATGTCTTTGAATACCTTTTTATGCTTTTACCACACTGTGAACTTCTAAGAAACAATGGAACATAATACAATAATTTTTTCTCACTTCTTTATATATTAAGATTTTGTATTGGAGTTGCAAATGGTGCTTTTAATAGAGCTAATTTGCATAACAACAGTACAGTACAATTAAATTTGTTTTAAAGGAGGAATTATTGAAACTTTTATTTTATATTAGATGTGAAACATTTGACACTATCATCAAAACCTCTGCTCATTATCATCATGAATAACAATCTTTTTTTGGTTCTTTTTTTAGGATAACTTTTTATGCCAGCAGTGACTTGGCAAAGAATTTTTAAAATCTCTCAGTCTCTCAAGAGCCTGTATTCTGTCTCAGTAAGTATTGTAAATAGTGTAATATCTCTTTGCAATTGTAAGAATACATTGCAATTAAAGGTCACCATCACAGAAACGTGTTGGGACAACTCACATGCACTTCCAGAGCACTGCACTGGATGGCTACAAGCTCTTCAGGAGAGACAGGAAAGGGAGAAGAGGTGGAGGGGTGGCCCTTTATATTAGGGAGGCTTTTGATGCCGTGGGCATCAAAACTAGTGACAATAAAATTGAATGCCTATGGGTAAGAATTGAGGGGAAGGCCAACAAGGCTGGAATCCTACTGGGAGTCTGTTATTGTCCACCCAACCAGGAAGAGGAGGTGGACAACTTATTCTCTAAGCAGCTGGAGAATGTTTCAGGATCACCAGCCCTTGTTCTTGTAGGTGACTTCAATCTACCAGACATCTGCTGGGAACTGAGCAGAACAGAGGCAGTCCAGAAAGTTCTTAAAGCATGTGGAGGACAACTTTTTGTCACAGATGCTGGGTGAGTCCATCAGGAGAGGGACTATGTTAGACCTCTTGTTTGCAAATAGAGATGGGCTGGTGGGAGATGTGGTGGTTGGAGACTGCTTGGGGCATAGTGATCATGAAATTATAGAGTTCTTGATATTTGGTGAAATGAGGAGGAACATCCCTAAGACTTTTATATTGGACTTCCAGATGGCAAACTTTGGCCTGTTTGGAGACTTATTCAGAGAGTTCCTTGGGAAGCAGCCCTTAAAAAGAAAGGAGTTCAGGAAAGGTGGGCATGCTTCAAAACAGAGAACTTGAGGGCACAGGAACAGACTGTCCCTGTGCTGAAAGATGAATCGATGAGGCAAACATCCAGCCTGGATGGGCAATGAGGTTTTCAAGGAACTTAGGAATAAAAAAAGTGTCTTTGGAAGGAGGGTCAGGTCTCTCATGAAGTACTTAAGGGGGTTTCTAGGGCATGTAGGAAAAAAATCTGAGAGGCCAAAGCTCAGTTCTAACTCAATTTGTCAATTTTACTTGTAAAGGATAATAAAAAATGTTTTTACAAATATCTTGACAACAAAAGAAAGGGTAAGACCAACCTTTGTTCTCTGCTGGATGAGGGAGGGAACTTAGTGACTGCAGATGAGGACAAGGTGGAAGTGCACCTTCTTTGCCTCAGTTTTTAGTGGGAAGATGGCTTGTCCGCAGGACAGCTGTCCTTCTGGGCTGGTTGATGGTGTCAGGGAACAGAATGGTCTCCACATTATCCAGGAGGAGGCAGTCAGAGAACTGCTGAGCAGCATGGGTGTCCATAAATCTATGGGACCAGATGGGATCCATCCCAGGGTGATGAGGGATCTGGCAGATGAGCTTGTGAAGCCGCTCTCCATCATTTACCAACAGTCCTGGCTCCCTGGTGGTGTTCCAGATGACTGGAAGCTGGCCAATATGATGCCCGTTCACAAAAAGGGTGGGAAGGAGGATCCTAGTAATTATAGGCCAGTTAGCCTGACCTCAGTACCGGGTAAGGTAATCGAACACTGGGTGTTCACACCCAGATGCTGAGTGTCATCACACAGCACTTATAGGATGGCCAGGGTATCAGACCCAGCCAGCATGGGTTTAGGTAGGTCATGTTCGACCAATGTGGTCTCTTTTTACGACCAGGTCATCTGCCTGGTGGATGCAGGAAGGGCTGTGGGTGTTGTATATTTGGACTTCAGCAAGGCCTTTGACACTGTCT
>VXAX01005714.1:58617-112342 GCA_013399835.1 Leptocoma aspasia
CCTGAAAGGAGGTTGTAGTCAGGGGGGGTTGGTCTCTTTCTCCAGGCAGCAACTGACAGAATGAGAGGACACAGTCTCAAGCTGTGCCAAGGGAAATATAGGTTGGACATTAGGAAAAGTTTTTCATGGAAAGGGTGATAAAGTACTGGAATGATCTGCCTAAGGAGGTGGTGGAATCACCATCCCTGGATGTGTTTAAAAAAAAGACTGGATATGGCCATGGTTTAGTTGACGTGATAGGCACTCAGTGCCATGGTTTAGTTGAGGTGGTAGGGCATGGGTTGGACTCGATGATCTTGAAGGTCTCTTCCAACCTAGTGATTCTGTGATATTTATATATCCTCACTGAAATAAATGACCAGGATATGCTAATAACTCTGATCTGTTTTCTCCTTACTCTCTATCTTTGAAGGATTGCAGTGTAGCATTGTTAAATTCCTTTGCATATACTTATTCTTCTGGGACCTAATCAAACAGAGCCCATGTCTCTAGGCCTAAACAGCGAATCTGTGTTAGCATTGTTGGAGTGTTGACTTTCCCATCAGTGAAGCTCATGGTTTTGAAAGCACTAGAAGTTTCTAAAAAGCACTGCTAGGCTGCAGAAGACTGCTGCCAAAGATCCTGCCTCAACATTAGGAGAAGGAAATAAAATTTGTATGTATCTCGTTGAACCTGATAGGAAGGTAGGCTGAGGGGCCTTATGATTTCAAAAAAGTGCGGGGAGTTAGCAAGAATAGGACTCTTCTTCCTTCTCAGAAACACAAGTAATTGACTGCTAGAACTCCTTCTGCTCTGGGTATTGATCAGTGACGGTTAGAGATGTTCTTTACAATCACTCGCCCTGTGAGGCCTAATTAACAAAGGCTGGCTTGCTGAATTAGATAAAACTCAATGTCCACTGAAATTAGTGTGATGCTGTCTAAGTGTCCTTCAACTATTAAGGGAAAATCAAGTTTAAGTGGAAGAAACGAGGGAAGTCCTGTTAAGGGCTAAAACAATTGTGACTGGAAAAGTGGATTAAGACAACAGTTTTGCAAGGACAATGTGAGGCTCAAAGACACTCTCTTAAAAAGTGCCTCTTCATTTTCTTGTTATATTTTTAATAGTGTTTATGCTATTTAACTGAAAAATTCTATTTTTTTCCCGTGAATCACTGAATTGAAGAAGAAGCAGAGACTGAGAAATCAGAACTTGTAAAAATGAAACGATTTCTTGGCTATACTGTGCCACCCAGCATATCTCTGGCTATCACCTTTCTGGGTTGTCAAGAAACTGAGTTTAAATAAGCGACAAAGGTTTCACTGAAGCCACCAACACTGGTGCTTTCATGCTCAGAGTCCTATATTCACAGCAGAACCAGGATTAAGTCTGTATTTAATCTGCAGAACCCGTATGGTTTTGAGATCTTCAGCCTTAGGCCCATGTTGGCTGACCAGATTTCAAGGTCCTGTGTTACAGCCAGACTTATAAATCAGCTCTCAGAGGAGCCTAAATAGACCAGCTGACCACAACCAACAAAAATTTAAACAAGATATTTAGTAAATTAATTTAATAATAATAATAGCTTATGTCACAGCTAGTACTGGATCTAACAATGACAGAGCAGAAGAGACAAGGCATATGCAAAATTAAGTGGGGTTTGTAATGGTCACATATTCAGTTTAAGCCAGTTCATTATCTTTAATATGGGCTATTCAGCAGTTTATATTTTAGAGAAACTGCTTATTCTGGATCCTACCTCTTTCTATACAGCCTCTTTATATGTAGACTCTTTATTTTCTCAGAAACCTTTCTATCTGATTGAAGTCAAGGTTGTTTTTTTTTTTTTCTCAAATGCACATTTGCATTCTTTTAAAACATGGGCTCGTCCACAGTTTTTTCAAGTGTGGTTTAACATAGTTTCAGTGTATATTTGGCCAAATATCTCAACATCACTTAATTTATGGTACTTTTAAAGATAGTTACCTTTTCCACCTAAATTTATTTCATATTCATCAGGCTACAACACCTGGACTTCTGAGATTGCTATGTTTCTTTTCTCATGGAAGATGATGAGAGTCTTCAGAGGTAGAGCATAGCTCTGGAAGCGTCTGTTCAAAGCCGTATTTCCTGAATCCCAGGGAATTATCCTGCTGTAATGGAAAAATCCATAGATGTACTGCATATGGAGAAGGGAAATATTATGTGGAAAATCAGTAAGATTATTTATAGAAGATAAATTTAGGCTAGTTTAAATGCTCAAGACTGAAATGAAGAGACCTGTAAGCTAGGAATGGAGGAAGGGTTGCTTCAGGAATACTCTGGCTTTGGAACATTTTGGAACATTTTGGAATGATCTGCCTAGGGAGGTGGTGGAATCACCATCCCTGGATGTGTTTATACTGCACACTCATATCCAGTAACAGCAGCTGAAGTTCTCATTGTACTCCAGAGAAGACTATTTGGCAGAATGGCCCAGAAGCTCATGCTTTCAGAAGTCAACTTTTTGAACCATACACTGGGTAGACCCAAAGTCTACCATCTATAAACTACTCTGTTCTTCTCCCTTTCTTGATTTTGAAATGAATCTGAAATGTCTTAAATGTTCTTGAACCTGAAACGTCTCAAATGATAATTCATCTGCCAGTTTATGGTAATTACTTGCTTTCAGTGAGAAACTTTTGAGAGAGAAAAAAAATCAAAGTCTCATCATCTTCAGGATACAATAAATTGAAAGTAATGTAGTTTGGAAATTGAAGTCTGTCATAATTAGCCAAGATCAATATCTTCTATTTTCTGTCTGTAATCATTGTGCATTCAGAAGTAAAATCCTCAAAGTTTAATTTGATGGAAAGCATCTGCCTTTGTGACAGGTTACTGGAAAACACAGAGCTAAGAATTTCAGTCACTTTGGTCTTTCTATAACTTTTTGAGAGAAAGACCTCAGTATTGACAAAATTGTAAGCTTTGAATCTAAGAGGTTCCCCATCAACTCTAGCACAAGAGCCATGCCAGTAGATCTCTGATGCTCATAAGGTCAATGACATAAACTATAAAGCTATGTGCAGCAATGCACACCAGTTTGCTTAATATCCAGAGGCATTCAAACACCAGATAGTCTTTCAAACACTTTGAAAAATTATCTGCTTTGTTTTGTAAGTAGAGGAATGATATAGATGCTATCTGTCAAATGACAGAAAATTACACATCCTCTTCCTTTTATACTATCATTTATCAGAATCAGGTTTTGTTATATGTAAAGTGGTTTAGATCAATAGCTAGAAATCTGCTTGTGTTGTATTGATTTCCTGAGAAGATTATATATGAAGATGACAAGTAGTTATGGCTGACACAGACCAATTTCCAATTGCCTAATGGATTTAATACTTTTCAGTTCTGTGAGTACAATAGACTATTGAAAGAATTTTAAATATTTTTACTGCATGTTCAGTGACAATAAGAATAAAATCTGGAGAGCTTAAACTAGAACCATTGGCATGAAAATATAATTTTTATCCTTGAAGCATCATTTAGTAAACAATTAGTAAATCAAATATGTGTAGAAAGGAAATAATCTCATTTGTTCTTTATTTTCTCTAGATATAGCTATTGCAGCACAGACTGCATACATGAGAACAAAATGGCAAGAGGTAAGAAATTATTCTCTTTTAGGAGCTGTTTCAAGAAATCAAAACTTCCTGAGAGATTAAGTGACCTATCTAAGAGTATTCTTCCTAGGTAGAGTAATGCAGGAATTTTGGATGTTATAAAAGAGCATTGGATGTGGAAATACAGTTCACTGATTAGATACTAAGGTAAAATTTCAATTCCCCCATCCTATCTAGACTGTTTTTTTTATTTCAAGAAATTCACTAATTCAGCACACTTAGCTCTAGGGAACCACTCAGTAGAACAAACATAGGTGTCTTATTTGTGATATTTCCAGAGGTATCTGAAACACTCACAGAGGTCTGAAAGACAAGACAGGACAGAGAGGGGCCTCTTAAGGCTGCAGAAATTATTCAAAACAACATTAGGCCTCCTCATGCTTAGAGATTAAACACCTGCTTCAAGTTAGTCATCTAGGGTTTGCTTCAGTTTCCCACTTTCCCACACACTCAGTGTCAACAGAGATGCCTTGCAATCCCGTTTCATCCAAAGTCAACACTCAGATGAATGGAGGACGTTGTATCTACAACCAGAAAGACAGGATCACAGAATCATTAGGGTTAGAAGGGACATCTTGAGATCATCCAGTCCAAAGGGTCACCTAGAGCAGGTGACACAGGAATGTGTCCAAGTGGGTTTTAAGGGTCTCCAGAGAGGGAGACTCCATGAGCTCCTTGGGCAGCCTGTTCCAGTGCTCTGCTACCCTCAATATAAAGTTATTCCTTCTGTTAAGGTGAAAGTTCTTGTGGTTTTTTTAAGTCCATT
Source organism: Leptocoma aspasia (assembly GCA_013399835.1). Taxonomy (NCBI): domain Eukaryota; kingdom Metazoa; phylum Chordata; class Aves; order Passeriformes; family Nectariniidae; genus Leptocoma; species Leptocoma aspasia. The sequence continues at coordinate 63,031 of VXAX01005714.1, forward strand.
GTCCCTCATCCTGTCACTGGGAACAAAGGAGAAGAGTCTGACACCATCATTTTGGCCCCCATCTTGAGATTTTTATATGTGTTGACAACATGCCCTCTCAGTCTTCTCTTCTCTAGATTAAACAGGCCCAGCTCCCTCAGCCTTTTCTTCACAGGAGAGATACTCCAAACCCCTAATCATCTTTGTGGCCTCCTCTGGACCCTCTCCAGTAGCTCCTTGTGCCTCTTGTACTGAGGAGCCCAGAACTGGACACTCCAGATGTGGCCTCACCAGGGCTGAGTAGAGGGACAGGACCAGCTCCCTTGACCTGCTGGCAATGCTATTCCTAATGCATCCTAGGGTACCACAGGCTCTCCTGGTCACAAGGGCACACGCCTGGCTTGTGGTCAGCTTGTCATCTGCCAAGACTCCCAGGTCCTGCTCAGCAGAACTGAGAGGGATTCTACACAGCAGCCTTCACCAGAGGTCTGAACCAATGTCCAGCAGTGCTTCTCAGTGTCCCTGGCTGTGCAGGCAGCCTAAACTGCTAACTGAAACTGGTGGCTTAACTTGCCATGTGAACAAAAGTGTATTAAATGCATGCCATAATCCTTTTACTTTGTGTTTCTGTTGAGTATCTTACTTTATAGAGTAAGCTATGAGAAGAAATTCCCTAAAAATCTTAGAGCTGTGCAGTGATAAGTAGAGCATAAATACTTGTGTGGAGCTGTGCTCCTAAGTGAGAATGGGTGACAGATGCCAAATCAAAATTTCTTTCAAAAAGAAAAGAGGAACATTCAGCTATATGGATTTATGAAGTTTAGTGCTGAGGATGACTGTCTAAGCTAACAAGAAAAAAAAAGGAATTTTTTTGTTCTGTTACCACTTGTCACTTTTAGATTTTCACCTGGTACTTGGTTCAGAGGATCACTTAAATAATATAAATACATGAAGCTATTCACATTTCTCAAAGAAAGTAGGGTATTTTTATGATAAAAGGGATATTTGACTATTACACTTGGTTATGCAAATAAAGGCACAGTTGTATTTGCAGTGCAAATATGTATTCTGTCTCTCTCTTTAAAAATTTGACCACCTCATTGCAACACATCTACTAAATGAACCCCAAAGGTTAACAGACAATAGCACAGGTTTTTGTTTGACATCACAGTCTCCCTTCTCCTAAAGTTTTATGTGTAAAAAGAAGAAAACAGTCTAACTTTCAATTAGCATAACTACATTTATATTTTATGAGTGATGGTGGTAGAAAACATAAATACTGCTGATACTGAAGCAATAAATAAGTCAGAGGTGTGAATTAACATATATCAAGGGAAAACAGGCTGGAAGAATAAAATACCTGTACAGATGTTCAGGACTACTACATCTGACAATTTTATTATCTGGTGAAGATGACATCTCCTCTGTGATGTTCAGTAGCAGAAGACTGCTAGACACAAGCAGTACAAGTTGAACTCAATATTCTGTAACAATAAAAGTTGTTAGTGAAAGCACAGTGCATGCCCAGCATGAAATGCAGAGTTCATCAGCCACACAGAAACTTTGCTCCACTTTGCAAATGAGGATGTGATGATTAGATTTTCGTGGATAGTAGGTGGGTTTCATCTCCTGTGATATTGATTATTTACAGTGCAGGTAGCTACATCTGAGCCTGTGATCAATGATTTTATTAGTAGTCTCAGGGACTACTGGGCCATTCCAAAGAGTGAAGGCATACAGTGTGCATGTCAAATGTGTGTTGTACAGATTTGCTGCCAATGTGATGCCCTAATTGCTACATCATAAACATAACCCTTAGGATATGGGTTACCTCTAGGTCATATTGTAATAAGTAAGACATTGGATGTACAGTGCTGTAAGTCATGGAATTAATTTTACATTTGCAATATTTATTCGATGAATATTTTTTTCTTTCTTCAATTGTTCTTCTCAGAATTTTTCTATTCTGCTTCTTTCTTGCAGGAAAAGGATCCCACACATAATCACATACACATGTGTTCGTGTATTTATTTGACTAATTCAGAGACAGATAATTTCTGTCTCTTAATGTGAAACAATATTTTGATTCTCTATTATAAAAATATGCATCATTTAAAGAAATTCCTCTAAAACTGAATGCTTGGAGCATCACCAGGAATTACTCATCAGCACATTACTGCAGCTTGAAAAGGAAATGGGTGGTATGGTTAGTAGCAGCCACACAATTTGTGATGAAAAATAGAGGGAAAATAAAAATAATCCTTCTTAACTGTTTCAGTGGGAGCTATTTCTTAATGTTTCCACTAATTCTAATATCTCTTTCTACTTTCTCCTTCAATCACTCTTCTCAGTCAAGCACCTCTGGTATTACAGTGGAGATGAATAAACACTGAGATACAACAGCAGAAAATGTGAATAATGCCTCACCAGCATGCCAGTACCCTGGCACCAGCTGCTCCAGACACTTTTTAAAATGGGATGTAGAAGAGAGGTGTTTGCTGAGGTGCAGTTATTTTCAGAACCTGCACATAAAGTAAAAATGGTGTCATACCTTGTGATTGTTCTATGTGTAAGATTGAGTAATCATTGTGAAGTAACCACTTACAGAAATACTCTTCCTCTGATATTTGCAGAACAGCTGGAATTTACCCAATAGCCCAAATTTAAATCTTTTTAGTTGTTTGGGAGATAGCTTTGATTTAATTTTTTTCCTCCTGTGACAAAGTTAACTTCTTTCATGCAACCATACAAGTGAGTTAGATTTTATGAGTGGAAATTTTGCAAAATTAAGAGCAAAATTAATGGGGCAGTGAGAGGAACTAATAAAATTTATGAGACTGAAGACACACTGAAAGATCTTAGGAGTACCTAATGAAGCAAAGATAGGACAATCTACAAATCCGCTAAATAAAACTCTGTAATGGAACGGAAAAGGAAGTTCTGCTGAACAAGAAGCTGTTAAAAAGGAAGGTGGACAGAAGGTAACTGCTAGAAATTCAGGTGTGGATGGGAAATCTAAAGGAAATATTTTTACCTTTTATTTTTGTCAACAAAATCAGGATTTTTATGATGTCAGTACAAAAAAAAAAAAAAGGATACCAAATATTAAACTCCATGAAAAATCAACACAGTGTAATTATATTTTAGAATACTTAAAGGCAAAGCTCAAAATGCTACATAAGCTGATACTGTGAAGATCCATAGTAATAGTCTGAAAAGGCCAAAATATGCAAGAAAGGCAAACATGAAAATGGGTTAAGGAAAGATAAATGAAAGAATAAGGAGTAAGACCCAAACTGTCTCACCCAGGAGTCTATTCTGCTTCTTTAAAAATTCTACAAATTCTAGAATGAATGAAAGCCAAGAATTAGAAATTGAGGAGGAAAAGAGGAAAAAAGCCCCCCACAACCTCTAATTACCAATGTACACTATTGTACTGTAGCAAATTGTTGCTTTTGCCAAAGGTGAAGAAAAAAACCAGAAACTCACCAATGTTTCTGCTAAAAATCTATTTTTTAAATTTGGAAATAGAATAATTTATTTCTAAGGTTGCAAATATGGAGGCTTTTGTGTAAAAAAAAAAAAAAAAGTAAAAATATCTATATTTACAAAGTTGCTTTTAGATTCACTTTGAGATTAGGCAAAATAATCCAAAAAAATATCTCAGGAACTTCAGTAGATGCTTCAGCATTATATGCAGAAAGATCTCTAAGAAATCATTCTTGCACTGCAGGACAGGCTCAGTAGATTTTATACGTATTTTCTATTATTTCACACAGCTCTGGGCAGTGTTAAGGTGTGGGCCTAAGTTTCTTTAAGATAAGGAAACCTGTTCCCTACTGTGCAGGGATATTTCTCTCCACAAAAGGACAGTGGCATAGCTTCCAGCATTATATTTATTTTCTTTAAGTGATACATGCATTTGTAAATGATGTAATACTTAATTTCTGATTTAAGATACAAAAAGAGAACCTTGACACTGCTTATTTTTCCCTTCCAAACACTCTGTCTGTCTGGAGAAACATAAATATGGTGTCCATTTTATTAATAGCATTTATAATCATGACTTCAATGCCTGTAGGTCTCAAGATGCATAACAATATATAACTAAAACTACAAGGCAAATGATGACATGACTCATTGAATTTCAGAGCCTCTAAAAAATGTAGGGAAAAAGCCCAACCACCACTATGAAATTATGTAATCTATTCAGCGAAGAATATTTTTATCTTTTTATCATTAGCGATGTTTCATTAGCAATTGACAAGACTTTTAAGGGCCTTAAACATCATCTACTTCCAACCCCCCTGCCGTGGACAGGGACACCTTCTACAAGACCAGATTGGTCAAAACCTTCGTCCAACTAAGCCTTGAGCACTTGAAAGATTTTTTTTCCTAACATCTAATCTGAACCTACTCTCTTTCAGTTTGAAGCCATTTCCCCATGTCCTATCACTGCATGCTTTTATAAAATATTCCTCTCCATCTTTCATGTAGGCTCCTTTAGGTTCTGGAAGGTGCTATAAGATCTCACTGGAGCTTTTTCTTCCCCTGCTTGTACAACCCCAACCATCTCAGTCTATCTTTGTAGGAGAGGTGCTTCAGCACTCTGATCATCTTTGTGGCCTCTTCTGGACTCACTCAAACATGTCCATGTTCTTCTCATGTTGGGGGCTTCAGAGCTGGATGCAGGACTCCAGGTGGGATTTCACCAGAGAAGAGTAAAGGAGCAGAATCACCTCCCTCAATCTGCTGGCCACAGTGCTTTGGGTAGAGCCCAGGACACGGTTGGTTTTCTGGGCTGTAAACACACATTGTTGGGTTGTGTCGAGCTTCTTGTCAACCAGCACCTACAAGTCCTTGTCCTCAGAGTTTCACTCAATCCATTTTCCATCCAACCCATGTACAGAACCTTATAATGCTATAAGGATAAATCCTTGTGTAATTTACACAGTGTAGTAGAATTATTACAATGAAATGGGTTGCTTCACTCAGCTGGTTTTTGCTGGGACAGAATTAGTTTTCTTCATAGTAGCCAGGATGGGGCTGTGTTCTGGATTTGTGCTGGAAAGTGTTGAAACAGGAGTGTTTTCATTACTGCTGAGCAGTTCTTACACAGCATCAAGGCCTTTTCTGCTTCTCCCTCTGCCAGTGAGGAGGCCGTGGGTGTGCAGGGAGCTGCGAGCGGACACAGCCAGGACAGCTGACTCCAAATGACCAGGGGGATATCCCGTACCATATGGCATTATGCTCAGCATATAAGCCTGGGAGAAGAAGGAGGAATGAGGGAATGTTAAGTGTGATGCTGTTTTCTTCCCAAGATGCTGCTACACGTGGTAGAACCTGACTGAGAATCCACCTGCCCATGGGAAACTGTGAATAAATCTCTTGTTTTGTTTTGCTGGCATGAACAGCTTTAGCTTTACCTATTAAACTAAATTTATGTCAACCCACAACTTTTCTCAGTTTTACTCTTCTTATTCTCTCCCTCACACTACCAGGGGTGAACAAGTGAGCAGCTGTGTGGGGCTCATCTGCCAGCTGGGGTTAGGTTAAACCACATGGTTCACCTTTGAGAATTTTTCAGCATATATTTTTCACCCCAGTTTATTGGTTATGCAATGTCTTTCCTTAAGCTTGTAACTATAACTGTGTTGAATTCAAAGTTTGATAGCTACATTCTCTTTACAGATATTACTTGTAGTTTTAATTTAGACAAGGTATTTTTCTGTTATCCTCTGTTACTTCAAGTCACACCTTCTATTGCTAATCAGCTGATATTTTCAACCAGAAAACTGGCTGGAACACTGTGGAAAACTACATAGATGAACTTCCATGGAGCTTGATGTTGCTTTTTCATGAAAATATGTATTTATGGAATATACTGATTTAATAATTTCATAATACTGTACAAACATTTAATTAACTTCAGAGTGTTACTTTGCTAGTAAATGAATACTAGTATTATTCCAGATAATAGTCATTGAGGTCAGAAAGCTGCATAATGATGATGACAGTTTCCCACTCCCACAGCTTATTTTCATTCTTGAAGATTAATCTTGAATAATTACTTTCTAAACCTGAAAATGGACATTTCTGAAAAAGAAGATATGCAAATAGAACAAGAGAGTCCATTACAATTTAAATCATAAAACATTAGGTTTAAAATACACTAAAGCACAAAAATAATCAGCCATCAGCATCAATCATACAATAGCTGTACATAACCATTTCTTACCATCAGGTGATTGGGCTATGTTGTGTTTTCTGGCACGCTTTGTTTTGCATATATATGTTAAAAAAACTTCTATTTCCAACTAGAAGGGAAAGAAGTCCCAAAGGAATTGGGATTATTGTGCTGCTTATTTGTTTTCCTTTCTAGGAAAACATGAGTACTTCAAGATTCAAGAAGAACCCGTTTTTTCCTATAGAATTTAGTTCAGGATTTTTGATCATTAGGCTTGAATTTATTACCCATTTATGCACATGAAACTTTAGTAAAAGATAGAACAAGTGTTTTATAGTTTCCTAGTTCCTTTCCTTCCTTTTAAATGCCTGGGGGTGTTGTGCTTCCAACATCTCAGGGAATCAAGCCCAGAGTTTTTAGGGACTAGAAAGGAGGCTGCTGCCTTCTGATTTTACTTCAATACATTTTAGTACAGGGCAAGTACCAAGCTCCCATAAAAATAGATATATTTTGCTGATTGAGGTATTTTGTCCTCCTGTTTTTCTTCATTTTTCTCCTTCCTTGACCCCTGCCCCTCCTCCTTTCTTATTTTAAATATACAATCAGCCCTTACTAGTTTAGTGATCTGTGCAGAACAGTAACAACGTACCATTCTGAGATTAATGTTGTTATTCTTGTGACATAGGGACATCAAACGCATATAAAAACACTCAGAGTGACAGGTGGCATTTGCTTTGTTACTGTTCTTTTGCACATGCCTGTGACATCTCTTCACAGACACAGTGGGGCTTTGATTCCTTCGTGTTTTGTATTCATGCACTTTCCACAGTGCTGCTATGTATCTACAGTATGCTAGGAATTGCAGAAATTCAAAGCATGCGTGTAAAGGGATAAATGATAAATTGTTGATGGGGAAAAAATGGCTGTGGTCAAGCATGGGAAGTAATCCATGAGAAATTTGTATTCCAGAATGAGTACAAACTCCCATGGGGAACATAAATGATCGCTATTGTTTGTCTTACAATTTTCAACCATTCCAGAGAGGTTTCCTACTAATACTAATCTTAAAAATAGTTGATCATTAACAAAGGCCAAAAATGCACCCTCTCATAGCTGGGTAGTATATTTTAATCCTGTAAGTGTCATTGTGTCACTCTCTGGTTCAACATTGGTTTCCCAGTTTAGTATTCAGAGAGCTAATTCATTTTGTTGCTGGCAGCAGTGCATTAATGATGAAGCTACGACAATGAACACTGTCTGCATAACAAATGTGTCTTTCTCAAGCTGCAGTAAATACAAAGTGATTAACATGAAATAACTTCTCCACCAAACTGCTTCTCGGCTTTTAAATAGGTACTAGTGTTTTTATTTAACCCTGAATTTGTCAGATATATCTTGAATGGCCTTGTTTTCATTTATTTTTTGGACAAGGGGCAATTGGCACCTTGGAGCTTTATTTTACAGAATGCATTCTCTTGGAGATCTTCTGTTAGCATACTGGATGCAAATGATTATTAATACTCTGTTCCCTGCTTCTGACATTTATTAAGGCAGAAGCATCAAACAGAACTAAATCACATCATGCTCCTTCCAGCTATCTTAATCCTGCCATCCTATTGGAGATAATGAAAATAAGGTCTGAGCAGGTTAATGTTGCAGTTGTTAATAACCTTTAAATCTAAAAGAACCCAAGGTGAAGTTGGTTTACATCCCAAGTGAGGCAGAAAAGTACAAAGAGAGAAGGTGGTGAACAAGAATCAAACTGAACTTGCTCTCCCCTCACAGCTCCACCCCCGTTTTTTATTCTTAATCCAGGCATAATGAAAAATCTGAGCAATGTCACTGTATTATGAAAAGATGTGATTATTCTATTCTTAGAAGAAGTAAGACAGAGACAGAAACTGAGACAGAGACAGACAGGGACAGAGATGGAGACAGTTGATTTGACAGTCAATGTCCCTTATCCCTGTTGCCACTCAATCCCTGTTGGGGGAGCCCCTACCTGAAATGTTACAGTGAAAACAGAAAAGCATAGCACCCACCATGAAACACTTTGAAATGGTTCTCTTGTCATCCAGACAATCCTCTAAAGCCATGCTATTCACATTCCTGCTGTCATTTCACTTCATCTCATGATAATGTGCCAGTAGCGTAGGCTTTCTACTCCACAACAGTCTTTTAGAGACAGAGTTTTATTAGAAGACGTTGTATAAGAGAGCTCAAGTATTCATTTTACTTTTTTTTCCCTGATAAGGCATTGCTAGAAATCTTTCTCATTTATATCATATATGTGGCACTTTTGCCATCAATTTATAGAAATTGAATGGTTGCATTCTGGAAATATGTGTTTTTATGGTTCTATGACGGCCATGAAAAGGTTTATCTCAGTGAAAAATAAACAGCATCATGACAATATGATGCATATTCAAGAGTGATACAGAAGGAAAATCAGAAGAGAAAATTTTGCTTTCCTCACACAATCACAAGAAGTATTAATGATATGTTGGCATTTTTTAGAGACATGCTGATCCACCCACCAGAAGTATTGAGTAAAATATAGAGGGCAAGGGGGGAAAAACAAGTATCTTCAGACTCTGTTTAAAAATTTGAAAACTGTTCTTTTTTTGCTAAGCACAAGTCATGTTCATGGGAGCCTTAAATCAAAGGAAAAAAAATACCCTCTATTCCTAAGGATGTGCATGTGCTATTAAAAAATAAAAAAGATTTGGGAAACCACTTCACTTGGATCAGGATGCATATGGACTTGTGATTACAACATAACCTACCAAAGCCCATGAGTAGTGGAGAAAGGAATGGCTGGTAAATAGGCAAAAGAAATTTCCTGAAATATTCCCTTGACAATCAGAGATTCAAATGTAATCACATTTGAATAGGATGAGATCAACAGAGAAGTGCTGGTTCAGAGACAAAAAGATTCCCATAATTACAGCTCTCATCTTCCATTTTGGTAAGCTAGGATAGTTTGAAAATAGCATCCAGGTAAGGTAAGATGAGTGTGCCTGCTGTGCTCAACAGAGGATGGTCTAGAATACCTACAAGCAAAAGACCTTCTGGCATTCAAGCAATCACAAAAGAAGTAACATCTTCAATCTCCTGTTTTTGCAGTATGTTAAGTGTGCAATGAGCTGGCATAAGCACTTACTCCCTGCTACTCTACTCCCTGCTTTTTTCTACTCCACACACTACAGCTGGTGGTGTGGGACAACAGACTCTCCGACACAGCAAAGGAAAGGAAGCCTGAGAATACATAGGCATCTGGACCATAGGCCCTACTAATATTTGTCCCTGCTCTTTTAAAATTATGACTACTGAAGTTTTAGCTGGTTAAATCAGATTCATATTGAGGTCATTTAGCTAAGATTTTTTTTTCCTTTTGCTTTTCTTAAACTAGGGGTTTTATGCCAAGCTTTAAATGACAGACCACTAATGAAAATTCTGTAATAATGAAAAAATATAGCTTTTTATGAAAATGATGAAAAATAGCACCAGATCATGAAAGCAAAGAAAAACCATAGGCTCATAATCACAGCTTTCATCAGTAAAACCAATTTAAAGTGATTTCTAAATTAAACAAAACAACCAACTCCCTAACAGACTGAATTATTGAATGAATCAACAATTTAAGAGCATGAAAGAAGTTCTGATTGCCATACATTGATGGTAAGATGAAAGTACCAAGTCAATATCAGTTTTCAGAGAAAGTTGTTTAACTAGCAACAAACTACTGTAGAGCCAACAGTCACTGTTTCTGCAGGGATTTATTGACAGAGGTGTGGAAAATCTGGTGAAATCAGGTCACAGTTTTTGAACACCATAGATGAAGCCATACAGAAAAAGAGAATCTCAAATATTTTACAGAGCCCAGTTAAATTTTACATGAAAAAGCGAACCGTTATTCTTCGACTAAACTATTTGGACAGCGAGTATGCAATCAGAAAACCAACTCTCATGCTGGGGAAACTTGGCAAGCAACGTACCCCTGCAGAAGGAATTCAAGGTACCTGGCAGTGTTATTTATGGCAAGATCATTAAAGAAAAGATGGTAGTAGGTATTGGATTTTTTAAAGAAAACTTCTATGTATCCATTTTGAGTCTTCCTTTCTCCACTCTGACTTTTCCCTGGAGCAATATTAAGTCGTAAAAAGTTTTATTGACATATACTTTGTGGCTACTCAAGCAGGAAAAACATCTGTGTACTGGGGCTGAGGTAAAGACTTTTAACCATAATTAATTTTACTTCTAGATCTTGGCCTGTTTTTCTTTTCTAGCTTGCTTCCCTCACACAGTTCTTTTTTTTTTCATTTTCCCTTCTTTTCCACTTGTTCACAGAAGACTCAAACAGGTTGTAGTTGAATAGTTTTGGCCTTGTGTTGGTGCTATTAGCATACACTCTCAAACCACTTAATCTTATACTGTTTGATGCAAACATCTTTCTCATCCAGGTTCTACCTTTTGCAACAAGTCTCCTACATTTACATTAATGATTCAGTTTTTCCCAATTTTGATTAAAAATAAACATGTTCTGTAGCTTCTCTTTTCACCTTTATTGTCAGCTAAATTATATTTTACATTATTTATCAATAGAAAAAGTTTAAAACTCATACTGCCATAAAATTGCATTGTGTCCTATTAAAATTAATGCTGACTGGATGCCAAATTGTACTCTGTTTATACAGTCTCCACTGCAGTTCTGTGGTCTGTAGTAAGCTACATAATACTTGGGGATAGCAGGGTTTGGAACAGCTTTTGGCAACACTCTGAAAGATAAGAGGCATCAAGGAAGAAAACAGTGCTAGGACACCACATGAAGGTTGCATTAGTGGAGTCATGATAAATTGACAGTTTACTGCTTGGTCTTTTATTCATGTGCTATCACTGGGGAGCATCGGGCTGCTGAAGTAAACATCATGGATGGAAGAAACACACAGAGCACACTGCTCTGCTACAAGCAGGGGATGATTTGGGAATTTATCAGCATATTCTCAGTGGTTTTCCTTCACTAGTGCCAGGCAACAATTTCTGCCCAATATGGTTGCAGGTTCTTATTATCCTGCTTATATTTCTTCTGAGTTGCAATGCTAAAAACAGGGAAATCCAGAACAATACTACATCTTTACTAGTATGAAATTTTAGTATTGAGAATAGTTGTCATATGATAGAATGCATCACACCAGGAATATTGATTGATATGGAAAATCTTGTGCCAAAAGTTTAATTTAAACTATTAGTTAATGGAAATATTAAAAGGCAGAATCTCTTTCATAAAAATCCATGATGGTGATTGTGATTTAAATGTCCATATTTTACCCTATTCTTCTTACAAGAAGAGGTATCTATTTACTTCAGTAACCAAAGACACTCTTTTTTTGAATTTGTAGCAGAAAGCTCTTTACAATAAGTCTCTAAATATTTTGAGTACCAAAAAGGAGCTGAAGTTATTGTATGGTTTCTTTTCAGTTTTCTCCTAGATAAAATACACATGTGGATCATATCATCAACAATAAAAATAAGAAAGAATGAAAATAAAAAAAAAAAGGTAACACTTCCCTCTCCCCAGTAAAACTTCCACTGGTTGTGGATTGTATTTTTTTTTTGTTTTACTTTGTTGTATTCTTACTATTTCTACTTAGTCACATAGGGTGGAGGGAAATGAGGCTCCTGACAACCTGTTTTCATGCCTCTTGATACTGAAGTGATGAAGAGCTGTTGGATTCCCACTGGTTACCTCTGTGGATTAATGAAGGGTGAGACAGAAATTGTAGAGCTGCCATGCGGAGTGACCTTACCTGATAAGACTGTTCTGCTTTCACTGCAGTAGGTGAGAAGGGCAGGCTGTATGCAGCAGGCTGTTTTTTCTGTACCTTAATGAGAAAAATTGACCTGTTTATCCACCAGCTGTCTTCTTTGTTTTTGATTCAAGTAATTTTTGGAAAACCTTTTCTGAACTTAAATATTGTATTAAAGCAAAATCTGGTGGATTGTTGCAACCTATGAGAAAACACCTGCCAGGAAATGCATTTATAAAACAATGCTATTCACAGACCACTTCAAGAGACATAGTATTACTGACTTAATTTACTGGCTGAATTTATATTATATGAGTGAACAAAAGCTCTTTCTTCCCACCTACTAAACTGCTTTTATTGTCTTTTATAATCATTTTGTATAGCTTAGCTTTGCTTTTTAATTTTTCTGTTGCATATTTAGGACATACTTGGGTGAAAAAATAAAAGATGAACACCTCCAAATTACAGCTGGGGGAGACAGGGGGAGGGTTTCATGTAGGAAATAAACATTTCAATAACATGACTATGCTTGGCTTCCATATCATGCTAAAAGATTTGTATTTTCTAGTACATGTAATAGAAAGAAAATCTGTGTCTATTACATTGTACAAGGAAATGAAAGTGTTCTTTAGGATTATTGTATCTAACATTGAAGAATTAGGAAATGTGAAAGTAAAGGTGGAATCAACAATTCATTTAGAATCAAGGTAAACTGAACAATTACCCATTTCACTGCTCTTTTTTGGTTTTTCTCAGTTCTTGAATCTAGTACCTTTTTGCAGTTCAAATTTCTCCCCAGACACTCATCTCGGCATCTGATTCCTCATTCAGCCGTTAGACTCCTGCTGCTCCTTGATTTTCCTTACTTGCTTCCAAATCACAGAAACATAGCAGCCCTTCTCTCCTCCTGTTCTGTATCATGCTCAGACTTCCACTGTCCCCATCACCCAGGCTGTCAATAAACAGATCAAAAACTACTAATGCCAGTATTCATCCCTGAGGGATGCCACTGTTAAACCACCCACCACTGGGACTTTGCACTGCTCATCACAACCCTTTGCCCCTGATGATACAGCTGGCTTTCAATTCACCTTTTGGCTAGCTTGTGCAGTTCATATGTCTGCTAAAGTGCTATGGGAAACCAAATAGAAGGCTTTACTAAACTCCAGGTAAACAGCACACAGGTCTCCCTTGGTCCTCAGTGCATCACCTAACAGCAAAAAAGTAGTAAGTTTTCTCAGGCCCTACTTCCTCTACGTAAAGCCATGTTGCCTGATCCCAGTCACCTCCTCACCTTTCCTAAGGCTGGCAGCCACTTACAGCATTAGTTGCTCCATCATCTTCTCATGCATTCAGGTGAGGCTGAACAGTCTGCTTCCCTAGATGCCCTCTTCTGCTCTTCTTTGAAATGGGTGGGAGCTTTTCCTTTTTCTCATTTTCAGGAATCTTCCCTGGCCACCATGATCTTTCAGATAATAGATAGTGGCTTCACAGTGACATTGGCCACATCCCTCAGCACACTTGGATACACGCATTCGATCCCATGGACCTGAGTATGCCCAGAAGTCTGAAGTGTTCCCTCATTCCATCTTACATTGCTCTGTAATGTAGTGCTGGTTTCTATGCACTACCACCAGACCTGTGAGCAAACTTTCACCTTTACCAATGAGAACTAAGGCAAAATAGGCAGTGAGAATCTCTGTCTCAGTTTTTTAAGCCTTTTTTTGGCTGCTATTTTTAAAAAGAATCCTTTCTTTTTGCCCTTCACACCTCTTATTGCTTTTAACAACATCTGAGCTTTGGCTTCCTTAACTCCTGCATTTTTGTTGAGAGCATTTAACATTACAAGGTAACTTCTAGCAGCCTATCAGACTTTTTCCAGCACCCACACTCTCAGACAAAAGTCACTATTAAAGCCTTAATTTGTAGATGGCTGATTCAGCCCTCAACATCCACAGACAAACTATCTTTTACAGTACGTACTACACTGTTATTTGCTGTGGGCCATGTCCACAGCCACCTTAACCTCTCTCCTACTCCAAACACAAAGCTTTCAGCTTGTACAAATTATCTGAGGTTTAAAAAAAAAATTAATATAATGTTTTAAGCAACTATATTTCAGTCCATAGGTTGCTTATTAATAGTCTGCTGAGTGTATTGCTTTTAGTAGTATCTTATAATCACTGATCTTCATGTAGCAGCACATAATTCCCATCTACCATGAGGTTTCAGACATCCTAGTGCTTGGCAGAAATCAGTCCTGACAGCTCCCTCAGACTCTGGGACTATGTGTAGCATCAGCATTCACAAGGCAGTTAAGTTCAGTTAGCAGGCAGTGATACATGTCATCACTGCCATACTTGCTCCACATGATCAGTAAGGACAGCCCAAGTCCCTCAGACTAATTCACTTACCACTTTGTCATATCTACAGTATACTTTTGCCACATACTATTTTTACACATACTTTTGGCACATATGTAGCTGTTGCTTAAAACTGTTGTGAATCAGCAAGCAGTCCCTTCCTCAAGCATTTCTGGAGTGGGGTCCACAAGACAACAATGAGTTTCCAATAAAAATCTTAAAACAACACTGCCAAATACATTTGTTTAGTGTCTAGGTTTAGCAAAACTGCATTAGACAAGAGCAAGGTGGGTAGTCAAAGACAGCTTTTCATGGAAACACTGTCTTTTTTTGCAAAAAATGTTTGCATATCTGTCTATATCTATCTATATCATCTATATCTCTATCTATATTTATAATATATATAGAATTAGATATAATAATACTATATAGATTATATTATATATGCAATTACATATATGCTATGTCAATTATATATTTTATATATAATATATAATATGTAGTTGTGGTGTAGGTGTCCAGATGTTGGTGGCAGGGTGGCATCTGTGAGGAAGGGTCCAGGAGCTGCCCTAAGCAGGACACAGTGGATTCCAGCTGGCTCCAACAGACCTAACAGGGTGGTGCCTCTGTAAAAATATACCTAGGAAATAGCAGAACACCACACAGTAGAAAAATGTGAGGGAAAAATATGTGAGACAGCCCTGCAAATACCAAGGAGAAAGAAAAAAAGGATTAGGTGCTCCAGGGGTAGAGCAGAGAAAGGACTGCACCGGAGCAGATACTCATGCTGCAGTCTATGGAGGATTCCATGCTGGCACAGGTGAATGTACCCTGAAGAAACTGCAGTTCATGGGAGGGGCTGCAGACATTAGAATCNACACTGCCAAATACATTTGTTTAGTGTCTAGGTTTAGCAAAACTGCATTAGACAAGAGCAAGGTGGGTAGTCAAAGACAGCTTTTCATGGAAACACTGTCTTTTTTTGCAAAAAATGTTTGCATATCTGTCTATATCTATCTATATCATCTATATCTCTATCTATATTTATAATATATATAGAATTAGATATAATAATACTATATAGATTATATTATATATGCAATTACATATATGCTATGTCAATTATATATTTTATATATAATATATAATATGTAGTTGTGGTGTAGGTGTCCAGATGTTGGTGGCAGGGTGGCATCTGTGAGGAAGGGTCCAGGAGCTGCCCTAAGCAGGACACAGTGGATTCCAGCTGGCTCCAACAGACCTAACAGGGTGGTGCCTCTGTAAAAATATACCTAGGAAATAGCAGAACACCACACAGTAGAAAAATGTGAGGGAAAAATATGTGAGACAGCCCTGCAAATACCAAGGAGAAAGAAAAAAAGGATTAGGTGCTCCAGGGGTAGAGCAGAGAAAGGACTGCACCGGAGCAGATACTCATGCTGCAGTCTATGGAGGATTCCATGCTGGCACAGGTGAATGTACCCTGAAGAAACTGCAGTTCATGGGAGGGGCTGCAGACATTAGAATCAGGTTCCTGAGGTTCACCAGCCAGCACTGTCTACATAGTCCTAACTGGACCTTATCAAACCCTGAGGCTGTTGGCTTCTCAGGAAGAATGCCTCGGCATTTGAGTGGTGAGAGCACTATATATGGCCATGCTGGTGAGTCCCAGTAAACACAATGGGCCTCTATAGATGATTTGTACATGCCATATACAACATGATCCATGTAGTTTATAGACATGAAGCACTTTTACCCAAACATTTTTTTCATCACCTTCTTTTTCTATTCTTTCCACAAATGACCACAACCTTTCTTTCCAAACTCAGTCTTGATCTGATCAGGCCTTTGTCATCCTGAAAATCAGTGACATTGCCTCCAGTCATTTGGGGCAAACTTGGAGTATCTCTGAAGAATTTAAAATAGTTTTAGAGAAAGGTGAATTCTCTGTGCCAAGGGAAGGGCAGAAAGCTGCAGCAGCTTGGACATATGTCCCAGTGCTGGCCCTAACTTCTTGGATAGGAAGATACTTCTGACTATGCCAAGACATAGAATTATGACTGCAAATCTCTTCTAGGACAGGAACTCCTGCTGCATTGTTAGTTCTGAGGATGACATGTAGGGATACATTACTTTCTTGGCAGCACTACAGAAGCAATCTGGACATGTTCTGTGAGAGACAGAAAGACAGATAAGACTGGAAAATGGAATAGTTACTGCCTTACATTTTCGATAGCATCTGGCTTGAGCCAAAAGCTCACAATACTCAAGTTCATTGAGCTGTGGGCTGACCAAATTGAACTGTTGCTGTCACTTAAGAAAGAGCTCAGCATCACCAATCACATCACAGCATCTTTTTCCTGCATAAACATGTTAGCAGGAAGTGTGGAGTTAAGCTTAATCATATTGTGAGATTTTTGAGACAATTGTCCTGCTCTATCCCTTTGGCTGCTGTGCATTTTCATATTTTCCTGTCAATTTTTCTGTCATATTGCGTGGTGGAGTAACCAGCATTGTCTAATTGATGTCATGGGAAATCTAAGAACTTGTGTTCTAAAGAAGACTTACAAACAATCCTAAGGTTAGAATTTCAGGTTAGAAATTGTTGGCAATACTTGCAGGCAGGCAGAGTGATAGATGGTTACTTGGGGAGTCCGGCTCATTGACTCCTTTCCAGACATGAGAGATTACAGGTTGTCTTCTCACTCCCCTCTTCTGTCCTCTTCTTTCCATCCACTTGTGGGGTTTTTTTGGTGGTCCTCACATGGCTGGGAACCTGCCGCCTGGGCCCTTTGGAGGCGGTTCCCTTGTCAGCTCTTTGCAAGGATGAAGAACGAGCAGGACTCTCTGTTTCTTGGTCTTCAGGCTGTTGTTTATTTTTCTCTTATCTTAAGTTCAGTATGCCGTCTACACACCAGACTTAGTGTACAAGAAGCAAGGCATAAAATGGTGCAAAATGAAGAGCAAACACCCAAAACCAAGGACTTTTAAAGCTAATCAGTCCAATTACTTTCTAACATGTATCTTGTTTTTACTTTTCTACCAATAACTTCTATTAATCTACTCACATAGCACCTATGGCACTGCTTTCTCTAACCAATAACCTTGTGCCACCAGTATTACAGAAATGGAGTGGAAGAACAAGAAGGAGATGAGACAACACCCAAAATCCTCCATCTTGTCCCCTATTCACTCTCATATTAAAATTCTAAAACTCTGAATTTCATCACCCTGTGACAAACTATCACTACTGCTACATACTACTACCTAGTTCACACCTGTATGCTCCAACTCATCCTAAAGCCTTGGCAATTTTTTCCCTGGGACAGAGGTTAAAAGCAGTGCTCTGCTGAGAATCAGGGCTTTCTAAAACAAGCAGAGAAATATTCTCTGTGCCCTGGATTCCAACATCCACTCTGGGCTAAGTAGATCTTAAGCAGTGGGCATGTGGCTGTGGTCTTAGCTACGTTATTTTTAAGAGCTTCTTACACAACCTTTCCCTACTTATTCCCATTTTACACAGATGAAATCCCTGATTTCTTCAGTTCTTCTGAAGAGCTACACATGACTTTTCTGTTTGTACTATAGCTTGTTAACAAATAGAAGTTTTTGTCTTATTTGATACATGCTATAATAAATTGTTTTTTTCCTCATCTTATGGATGTGAAACCTCAAAAGATGTGGCTGATTTTTGTAGAAATTAATGTAGAGATAATGACATCCACATTTCTTACTATCAGTCAGTCATGAGGTAGAGGTCCTTATTGAAATCAATAGGAATTCTACATAAAAGAAGATGTTTTACCACATCCATTTATTATCAAAGTAGGGAAGATACTTTTTTTTCTGTTTTCTCATTAATATAAATTACAGTTTCATATGACTATTTTTTCTAGACTGGTATTAGTGTTATGGAATTCCATATGGAAAGCTTTTTACTACCTAAAATAATTTATGTAAGTTTAATCTTTCATTGCATATTTGTAGGGTATTGAAATGTGATCAGATGGAAGACAGTAATTTATTTACTTACCATAGCTTAGAAGAGAGACTATCAACTACTATAATAAAAGTCTATCAACTACTATAATAAAAAGTACTAGATTCCATAGCTAATTTAATACTGTCCTGTGGCTTCATTAAGAAGCAGGTATGCATACAAAAATTTGTGCTATTCCAGCTGACTTTATATGCCAAATTTGTAGTGCTGCTAATGACGCAAATAAAAGAAAACAAATCTCTGCTGGATCCTAGTTTGTTGGCTGATATGAGAGGTCTTATTAAAAGAATGACTATTGTATACAGGTATTCCACAACATTTTGAAAACTAACATTAAAATAAGGAGTGTAGTTGCGAACACACAAAATTTTCTAACCTTATCCTACTACCAGAATTATCATGCTATGAAATAAAAATGAAACATTCAATTATTAAATTAAAAAATAACATTCCTGGCTTTCCATAGCAGATTTAGATTTAATAATTAAAAATTTGTGTCAAGCCAACAATGAAAATATTTTTTAAAAAATATTTGAGTGGAGATATTGCTGTGGCACTATTTTGCAAGCCATTCAATTTTATTCCCTGGAGCTATATAGTTTGTGCCAGTTACATGTCATTGAAAAGCTTCAGAAAACCTGTTTTTTAGATCTTAAAATTAAGAGGAATATACAGCTTAATGTTTTTGATAGAGATTTATCAGCATAAGAGGGAATTCTAATTTTCCCAGATTACTTTGTTCAAGAAACTGTGTAATGATTAAAAAGGGATTATAATACAGTAGTCACTGAGCATATTAACACACTAAGTTCATTTCCAGAAAATCATAAAGGAAAAGAGTTATTATTTAGCTTTTAGATAAATACCATACATTCATAACCATACATTGCCATACATAAATAACATTCATACAAAACAGAATGATTCAGAAAATTGTAGAATGTCAAGCAAGTTAGGTGGGGTGGGGCAACCCATGAAAATAATTATCTCCAAGAAGGGGTTAATATAGATATGATATGATATGATATGATATGATATGATATGATATGATATGATATGATATTATATTTCAACAGAACCCTGTCCTTCCTAAGATGTTGTCTTTCCTAAACTAATTCCCTCTAGCAATGTATTATAAGTGTCTGAACACTCCTGGAAAAGCAGGACTGATGAAACTCAAATTAAAAATACATATCTGCTGTTATAAATTTACTAAATGCACCTCTTCTGGGAGAGAGAAAATGAAGTTGAGAGGATCAATGAAGGTTTAATTTGTCTTTACTACCAACCTATGGTGAATATGCTGCCACACCCCATCATGGGGTCATTCAGCCCTAACTCACCAGAACAGAACGGGTTTGCTTCACCCTCTGAAAGAAACTTTAATCCAGAGGCCAATACTCTATGCAGAGTAGTTACATCCTCATTGTTGGGAAAGAAGACTTCAGACCAAGAAGTAATGATCACTCTTTCCCTTGTGCTATTGCCTCAGGAGGCTGACAGCTCTTGGGCTGACAGATTTTCCATCCTGATGCTGTGCCTGGTCCATGGAATGTTGCAACCTTCCTACCCATATCTTATGTGGTGTTAACCAGATTAATTGCAAGATATACAGAGACAGATGTGGTTTATCTATTTATTCTACCTTGGATTATGACCCCTTGATTTTTCTTTTGATTTATTAACAGGCAGAGGTTTACTTCAACAGTTTCAGTTTTTCAAATGAAACTGCAGTGGTGGTTTGGAGTTATATAGACTAAGCCACAAGGGAAACCCTCAGAAAAAAAAAAACAAACTTTACACTGCAACACTTACGAATAGTATTTTATGTAAAAATGGGAGCTTACCTTTTCCTGTCCACATCCTTCTCTTTCTAATATGTCTTTATATTAAGCACCTCACAATGGAAAAGATTTCTTGGTCATCTGTGAATTACCACATATCATTACTCTGCCATTAAAACAAAATTGCAAAGTTCTTTCTGTGTTTGTCAAAAAAGAAAACATCTTTTTTTGTTTTCTTTTCTTGTTTTTTTGTTTGTCAAAAAACAACAAAAAATTATCTTTTTTTGTTTGTCAAAAAAAGATAAAAAAAAGAAAAAAAAAAGAGAAGCTTTCCCTGCCAGATGTTGTCTAGCCCAGGCAATTTGTAACTGAGTTTTAAGCCTGCCCCTCATGCAGGGTGTTTGCTCTCATCATGGCTGCATGGGTGAACTGGTGAGGTAACATGCTTGAAATTCTGACTCCTGTCTAGGATTTTGAGGAAGCTTAGAAAAATATCTGCACAAAAAGAAACAGTGTCTTTAGTTTAGTCCAAATTTAAGACTTTTCAGGAATTTGTAGCAACCAAGTAGATAGATCTTACTGGCATTCTCATTCAAATTACTTGTATTAGCAACAACATTCAATACTGACTATTGTGGGAATGGTCTGCAGTCACTTACTTTCCATTATTGCATGTAAGAAATGAGGTATCTGACCCACCAAAGAACATCAAATGTAGATTAAACTCTGCAAGCAATTTCCTACTTCTGTGCAGAGCTGCAAAATATTTTATGTCTGTTTAGTTGTTTTTGCTTGCATGCATACTGTGTGTATCAGTTAATATGTGGTAAACTTTTAGCTGAAATGCATGTGATGAGAGAAAGTAGGTGAATGGAGGAAAGGTTTTAGTCTTCTGCTAATAACTTGTGATTGCATTAACTTTCCAAAGGGACAGAGAAACTTATGTCTGTACTACAGAATTTTTTTAAATGGATTTTTGAGACATGTTCTTCTTTATATAAAGATTCTTTCCTTTTATTCGCTACTAAACTATTGATGAGCAGGCTGTTTTCTAAATAAATTCATAATTAATAGAAGACAGAGCTTGAGGAAAAAATTACAAAGTCATGACTAGAAGCAGAATTTTCTTCTCAGTCTTTAACCACAATTATTGTTGTTATGAACATAGTTCATAGCAACAATTATTCCTTTATTGGAAACGAGAGGCTTTGCAAAGGATTTTGCTTAGTGAATTACGGAGAAGAAAAGAGTAAGGTCTTTAAAAGTGAAAAGGAATATGGAGAATTTCTGGTAGCATTTGTTTTTTGGATTAATCAGTGTCCTGGGGTGACAGGACATTTTCATACTTTGTATCCCAATCGCTTTTTTTCCTTGTTCCCATACTCTCAGTTNCAGTCTAGTTATGATTGGGTTTAGAGCTAAGAATGGCTGAAGGATGATTTTCAAGAAACACATAATACACCACCAAACTAGATATAGTATTTGAGAAGAAAGGAATGTGCACTTTCAACAAGAATTGCAATACAAGCCTCAATACTTTAAACTCTTCTGATGGTATCCATAAAACTGTAAAATCCTCTAACAGTCAAGAATTTAAGCCTCAGGCAGTGTATGAACAGTAAACATTTAATAAAAACAACTCCCACCTCATTTTTCCTCTTCTTACTTCATGCAGTTTAATTTGTTTTATTGTTTCATATTTCAGTTGATCGCACACTACCTTTTCCCTCCCCACAATACTAGTCAAGGAAGTGTATGGTAATTAGATAGCATGCCTCTGGCACAAGTTGCTCACTGCAGTGGAGTCAGAAGGAATTTCTTCCAGTGCACAGTTCAGAGCTGCATTCTGGGATAATTTAATTTCAAACTCCTATATATTTTCTGTGGTGCAAAAAAACCCCCAAAAAACTCATTAAAGGAATAAACAGGAGGGAGGGGAAAAGAAGGAATTGAAGGTGTTTTTTTCCTTAAAACGTGAAAATTAGGCATGCCTGAAGGCACAGATGACCAAATGAGGTCATGCCACTGCTGCTGGATTTAGAGTCAACCCTCCAGTTTTATTTTCACTGCATATAGATTTTTTTAATGCCCACTTACATTCTGTCCAACTCCAGCACTTCTCCCAGCTGAATACGTCTTTTCCCAAGCAAACTCCCATAACTTATCTTCAGAGATTTTTCCCATTAGAGTGAGCATCTGGGTTTTCCTGCACATATCTTTTAAACTAGGCAGCAGACATATATCAGGAACCTCTGGGACATAATGCTATCTCTTCAGGACAGAAGTCTCAACAAAACTTAAAGACAGATTCTCCTAGAAGATTTCTAAGTATCTCCATATAGGAAAAGGCAGCAGGAATAACATAGAAAGGAGAGTAAATACCAGCTCTGTGCTGTTCAAGAAATTCCCCTTTCAAAAAGAAAATGAAGTTCCTAATGAATTCTAACTTCCTCAGGCCCCAAAATTAGTACAGCAAAATGTTTACTCATGAACTGTAGCTGGCCTAAAGGCAAGTTCAGAAGGTATTTTTAATGCTTGAGTTTCTGATTTCTCAGGGTATTTTTTGGAGTAGGTGTTCAAGAAAGCCTATGAAAAACTGATAAGCTTCATTTTTTCAGACATGACTACAGTACATAAAGTAAATAGTTGCTTTAGTGTGCAGATATACCTAAACTAAACTAACTCCAGGACAAAATGTGCTTGGAGAGTATATTTTCCATTAATTCATTTTTAGAAATGTCAGCAAAGTCTTGCATTCCTCAGAATTTCCAGATGAACCTGACAAGACAGTTATTTCATAATTTTGCAGGTATCTACACAGATCAAGAGAAAATTAGTCGGGCAGCAGACACCTACCTTAAGCATTATTTTGCCAAAACTTCCCGGAGGGAGCCAGCCAAATCTTCTAGCTGGCCCAGCACCTGACTTTTAGTAATGATTACACAGTTGCAGAAGAGATACTCCTAGCATGCAGATACTCCCAGCATGCCAAATCTGTTCCTGTTTTGGCCCTTGAAAAAGGGATATGTCCCAGGAACCATAAAGAGGAGGATAGCAATATTTTTAGTCTTCCTGGATGGTGGATATTTTATGTAAGCCAGGCCACATGTTGCTGGGCAGGAGTGTGGCAGGGGTAGAAGAACTGAGCTGGCACATGGCAGACCCTGGCTAGGAACGAGTGTATTGACCTACAAGTGTTGTGAGTTACCCACAGCATGTGCATTACATATCTGGATTAGCTTTCTTATGTGTACTCATAAATTAACTAAAACTTGGCTTGCATGTGAGACAGCTCTATGTGGGTTTCATCAATCTACTCGTAGCTATTTGCCTTGCTCCAAGACCATGCAACTGTTTAGAAGTGACCTCTGGAAGTCAGTTAGTCAAGGCATAGTTAAATTCAAAGTTAAATCAGGTTGCTCAGAGCTATAATCAATCAAGTTTTAAATATCTCTGAGGACAGATTCCACAACCTTATGGGGCAATCTGTTGCAGTGTTTAACAAGTTTTTTACGACTTTTTCTCCAGTCAGAATTTCTGGTTTTGCAACTAGTTGCACCAATTGCTTTTTTAATTTCTACCTGGAAATAGTTCAGCACTTTTTTCTCTATAGTCACCCATTAGATACTGGAAAAGAGCAATTAGATCCTGCTTTAGCGTTTTTTTCCTCAAGGCTAAATTCTCTACCCACTCTCCCCAACTTATCAATATTTCTCTTGCAGCAGGGAGCCTATAAGTGGTACAATATTCAAGATGAAGGCTCTCAACAGGTAAGTAGAAAAGAAAAAAAAAAATTTCCTCCAACTTGCTGGCTGTAATCCCATAATGCAGTCCAATATTCAATTAGCCTTCATCTCTGCAAGATGTACTGGTGATTCAGTCAGCTCTTTCTATAGAGCTCCTTAGCTAGCCAGTCCCCTGCCTGCATGGACACAGGAAGCTATGCTATAAGTAAACCTGTGTCCAGATGTTGATAAACTGTCATTTTTCTTTGCCACCATTTTGTTTTGGACCTCACTGACTACATCAGCTTCTCCCATGATCACTGGAGAATTGAAAGGATCTCTTGCTATCATTATCCCTGTTCTGCTTGCCCTGCTCAGACTGTGCTCTGTTTCAGCAGTGGAGCATCCTGCCTGGGCAGTAATGGGTCACATGTGGCTCCCAAGCCACCTTCCCTGAGGATAAGCCCAGATCTAGCTGCTCCCAAGAATGGGAGGGCAAGACTTCTACTCAAACAAGTCAAAATCTGCTCGTCTGAAACCTGGGATCTCCAGTCTGCAGCTGGTCTTACTGCAGTTCCTCAGACTTAAATTTTGCCATTTCATAGTCGCTTCAGTCAAAGCTGTCATCAGCTAACCAGTTTTTCTTTATAGCTGTGTGCATAGCAGATCCTCCAAGACACTCTCCTTTTTTGTCCTTTAAGCATAAACATTTAACAATTGTACCTAGAATACTCCAGAATTTTCTGTGTCAGCATGGATTGGAAGTTCAAAGTTTCCTATGAAAAAAAGTCATGTGATTATCAGGCTTTCCTTAGCATTTCAATTTGTGGACAGGGCATGCAGGGGATAGGAGGCATGGGGCAATTGTGTGAGAAGGCAGTAGAGTCATAGACTGTGCAGCAGAGGGAATGTCTACATCCAGGTAAAGATGGTTAGACTTTTCTCCATTTTGCATCTGTACTGCACATGGCCTACAGTTAAATGCTGAAAGAGCAGATACCAAGAATTTCAGAAATACGTATGTTTTGCACTTCACTACCCTTCAAACTGTATTGTGATTGTGATATTCTGACATTACTCCTGGTTAGGAAAGTCTGCAGCAATGGGTAGCTCAGGTCTCAACACAGTGCTGGCAGTGGAACGAGGTTTGCAGAGAAAGTGAGGTACCCTATCTCTCAGAGCCACAACATCAGGAAAAAAGAGATGTTGCTGAGGCAGGTGAACAGCTTTCTGCTTATTAGTCTATATGCACAGGGAAAGCTCTAGTGTGAGCATAACTATTATGCTCACAGTTTTTTGATTATGTGGAACATGATTCCTTCACAGTATGAAGGGGATTATCCTGATGCACAGAAATCATAGGCACATGCTCTGTAAATGAAACGGAGTTTAATCTTCTGCCTTATCAACCTGACAGCATAGTATGAACCCCATTGTGCATCCTTCTCAGCATACTTTTAAAGGTCCTAAGGCACATTAAGGAAAGGCCTTTCATGACTGCTGCATGACCTCTGGAGCACATACTCAAACAGGTACCTCCTGAGTGCTCCGATTATGGCTTGGACGTGTTTCAAAATATCATGGAAAGCCAGGACACTTTTCTTTGGGAATATATCTAAAACTTTTGAAAATAGGAAGTGTAGACATAGTTATCAATGTTATCAATGTTAAATGCTGTCCCAAGACAACCCAGGAGACTAGTGGGGAATTTAGTGTTGAGTTCAGACTACCTGAGTCTGAGTCGAGTGCTTTCACAGTAACGTGGGCATTTCTCTGATGTTTATCTGAAACCTCTGGCAGAGGATTGCTTCCCACTTCCTATACATTGTATTGAGTTCATGTGATTGAGGTTTTTTTAACACTGTATCCTCCAAGATAAGTCCTAACTTTCGGTATTGAATTAAAGTTGATAAGAACTAACCAGAAATACTTAAGAAGGCATGTAGTCATGAATGGTAAGATGTAAACAGCAAAACTAAGGAAAATAGACAATTCTTAGTATCAAAGATAATTTCCTAGCTCTATATCAAATAAAGTTCTATAATTTGCATGAGCCTAATTTTTTGTTCTTTCAGCGTTTCTAGCTTGAACTGTCAGATAAAACATCAAAACCAACAGATAAAAAAATCAGGAAAAATAAAAACAAAAACACACATGCAAGCCTTCCCTCCTTCTGAATCTACCACCAACCAAAACCAAACCAAAAAAAAAAAAAAAAAACCCCAGAAAGACCCCCCAAAAAACCCCTCACCAACAGAAAACAAGGCAGAAAAAACCATCAGACTGCAAAAATTATATGGGGCTCTAAATCTAATTTTTTTTTTCCCTTTTCTAAAGTTTGAACAACTCAAACTATCTGTTGTAAGACTAAAAGGTAGTACGAAGAAACTGAACAAACCAATAAGGCCAATGATAGCTTATTGGTATATTCTATTATTTAATGGTGCTTATATAATAAGCTGAATGAAATTCCAAATCTTGCTTTATTTCTTTCTAGTTTTAGATTATAATTGTCTTATGTTTTTGAATCTTCATGTTTCATTTTGATAACTCTATTTGCTTTGTATGTGGCAATACTTGTTAATGGACCTGCAAGTCGTTTGACAGGAAAATGATACATGTTCCTGATTAAAAGGTTAAAGAATAAAAACTACAATAAAGAAAAATTTAAGTAGTCATTTCAAATTTTATTTAAATCTATCGGATAGCTTTTCTTTTTCTTGCTTCATTTAAGCAGACTACGATAAGTCTGATTTACACAGTTTTCTATCGCAACCTTGAATGTAGATGCTTTTTACATTAATACAACAAGGCTGAAAAACAAAACACAAAAAGCCCCAACAATATCACTCTCCTGCTCTGACAGTTTAAAACAGCATGCAGAGGTGAAATGTGGGCTGTTTTTTGTGACAGCTCTGACAAGGCACTGGTATGGAGGAAAGGTAGGAATTCAGGTTACCTAAAAAGTGTCTTCTGAACCAGAAACTTCAGCTACCTTTATAGTCAATGGGGGATATGTTGACAATTTTAGAATATGACTCATACAACCTATTTTAAATGCCTGTTTGAGGATGATACAAAGCCCAGTCTATATCAACTCTTTCTGCTAGTCAAAACAGGAAAATAAAATAACTATTCAGAAGTAGATGTCTGTTTAACCAGATGAACTATACCTACAACCTTAGTTGCTTCCTCTATTAACTGTGATAGAACTTGTAAACAGTAAAAGTCCTACTGATTTCCTTTGCCTTTTTCTAAAGCAAGAATATTTCTACACTTTTCCCTGAGAGATTCATTACATTGCTCTAAACAGGATGAGAAAAGCCTCTGGCCTCTCCTGTGTTGACATGATGGTTTTTGAGGAACATACAAACCCTTCACATTTCCACATACTAAACCATTATATGTCCTAATAAACTCAAGTTTTCCACAGCTACACCTAAGAGAGAAGAACTTGTCCTTTAGTTGTACTTGTTGGCTACTCTAAACTAGTGAATTGAATAGTTTCCTGGTGAAAGATGCTGGAACTCAACCATCCATGCTCTCATATTGTTAGAATGGTCCCTGGAATGATTTTTGCAATGAATCAAAAGGCATTTTCACAGGTGTGTTCTGGACCCATAGGAGTTAGCAAAGACAAAGGATAATCCTCGATATGCAGGCTGCATACAAGTGTCATTTTTGGGGGAGTTAAAGCAATTAATCATGCAGACACAGGCCAGTGCATGCCAGTGGATCTAAATGCTAAAGAATAGTCAATCTTCTGTACATATTTATTTTTCTACTACAGACAAATTTCAACAGCCTAGGTGAAGGAGATCATATCTTTCCTTCAATTAATATGTCTGTCATTTTTTTTTTTACTTAATGATACTAAAATTTTTAATTAGACATAAACTTCTTCTGTAATATTCTCATTCTTCTGCTCTGCTTTGCAGCAAAATGGCTGATCATAAGGGAGGAAACATAATGTGCAAACCACTTGATTTTATTGTCACTGAAAAAAGTAACAAGGAAAAATTTAGTTTGTTGTCACTGTTCAGCTTCAAAGCAGCCAAGAAGGGAACAAGGGATAACAAAAAGGTGTATCACGGTATGATGACACTTTAGTAAATCTCTAGAAAGTGTAGCTATCTCCACATAGGGTCAGAAAAAAATATTATTGCAGGAGGAGGTTATTGAGATTTAGGCATGCTTAATCTGAAAGTTTAAAGTTTAAAATAATTTTCTATACCAATGGCATAGAATTTTTGGTGTACTTTTCCAGAATTTTTTTTTTCTGGCTCTCTTTTTTCTTCTATTCAGATTGAATTAATTGCATAAAATAATTTCTGTCAAATGTTCAATGCATTCTTAAAGAAAATTCATTACTGTACATTGAAGTGCTTTTTACAATGAAGCAATACATAAGATACACCTGAAATTAATCAAATTATATTGTACTTCAGGTTACATCTTCACTTTAAATAAGTATTGCCTGTAATTAAAGGAGGAAAAAAAAGATAAATAAGAAGGCAGCACAGCTATTATTTTCATCCTTTAGACTCAGTCGTTTAAAAAAAAAAATTCCTGCATCTGTTTCCTAGAAGAAGGATACCATTTTAGGTTGTCCTTACACAAGGAAAATAATGGAGTTCGGACTTATACTACTTTACCATAAATAAATAGAAATCAAAAGCAAACAAGGGTCTGGTCCCACATCCAATTACACTGTCACCTTAGCATCTTTCTGGACCTTTCTTGATACCAAGTCTATAATTCATATAGAGTTTTTTACTTCTTGTGGACTTCTTTATGCAGAACATTTTTAAATGAATAGTACTTTGTA
The DNA here is from genome assembly GCA_013399835.1 of Leptocoma aspasia. NCBI lineage: Eukaryota > Metazoa > Chordata > Aves > Passeriformes > Nectariniidae > Leptocoma > Leptocoma aspasia. The sequence continues at coordinate 91,704 of VXAX01005714.1, forward strand.
TCTGAAACCCAATGGATTTGACTCCACTACAGGAAAATTAAAATCATGCTATATTATACAGACATTTTTATTTTTTCCATTTTTCTTACAATATTTTGGTATTTTCAGTATTCTTTGCATTAGAAAATAAAATCTTCATGTCAGAATTGATTTACAACTCTTTAAGAGACTCCTTAGTGCTTTACATCTGAAGTATTCACTGTTAGCAAATCGTAGAAGGTCATTCTTCTTTTTTTCCCTTGCCTCTTTATAGAGAAAGTTAAAAACTATCTTATAATAGGACTTAAAAAAAAAAAAACAAACCAAACCTTTCTAAAAAGTGTATTCAAAAAGTGATTATATTTTTTGAATGAAAGCACAAGCCAAATGGGAAGGAATTTATTGTTCAAAATACTAAGAACAGTTTCCTTTGGCATTAGAACAAGTGCTACATATATATGTGTATATACATATATATGTGTGTGTGTGTGTGTGTATTTTTCCTAAATAGCATATTAGAAGCAGAGGTAAACTAGACAAAATCAACCATATGCCACCATTGTTCTGGTGAGATATAGATAAAGAATGCTAATTTTCATTTATTTATATCATTAATAGGATTTCTAACAAAACTTAATAAAACAAAAATATACACATTTTATATATTGGATTTTGAAAAGTTGTAGCTATTTCTACAATATAGCATAATTATTAAATATTTAGTTGACTGTTGATCTGTTCATAAGAAGTTAGCTTCAACCTAAGCAGTGGGAATTAAGAATCTAAACCCAAAGTTTACCCTTAGAACTCACCAGTTTGCCAGTTTGGTCTTGATGGTAGTGCATATATACTGTGTTATTAGAACAAGTAAGAATTTTCTAAATTAGTGTTTTGGATACTCGTCAGGACATTCTCTAGTCCTAAAAAGCTAGGTCATTCATCTCAAACTCAATGTTACCATGTTTTTTTGGAAACCAACAGTGAGACAAATCTTTTTACTCACTTTGTATATGTGTGCACACACACTGAGAAATTTTATCTTGAGTAAACATATTTTCATTATAGACCTAAATACTGAGCTTTAATTTGCTTCCAGTCATCAGAAGACATTCCATTTGAAATGTGTAATCTATTCTCTATAGCCAAGTTAACCCCAACTAGTGACAGTATATTTTGTCACCTGTGAGACATGGCTCTGCATGGTTGTACCTGTCAGGCATTGATGTTTCCAGTTTGCAGTGACTAGCATATTTACAGACATTCTGTCCTGGGGTATGATTGGAAATGTATGATTGGAAATGTGTCTCTTTGCTGTATTTTACTGGCTATCACAACTACCACAAGATGCCAAAGAGGGAACAAAATTCTTCCATACTAACCTGCCCAGCACTGTTAGGATATTGGTAAGGCAAGTTCCATACCTCTGAGGGAAATTCCAGGTGAAAGCATTAGTCTGAGTATTCCATGTCACAGAGAGGTATGTGAGGTTACAATGTCCAGTTCCCAGGAGTCTTCACTCTTGGAAAGTATTGAAAAATGTCTTGACAGCTAATCTTTGTAACTAGGAAAACGCAATTAAGGGGTGGGTCTGTTTTTATGGGGGGTTTTGGTGGGTTTTGTTTATGCTCAGTTTCTCAAATTTCTGTTCTGCAGAAGGCTACTTGCAGTGCAGCTACACAATTACATACACACACAAGACACGATTATTATCCAGGAATCAAAAAAGACTATTTCAGAAATTCATTGGAATAAAAATCATCCTTCCAGAGATAATTAATCAGGATTTCCACAAAAATTACTTCTAATACAGTATGTTTAACTGTGAAGCATGGGCCAGCTTCTTTGACATACATTTATCTTATATTTCTTATCTGACAATATTGTCTTTTGCAGCATTCTTGCCAGTTTCATCATTTTGGATGCAAAACTTAATGAACTGAACTAATATAATTTTCTATCTCTGCATTTCTGGCCACAGTGACAGTTTCTTTTTTTTAAATTTATATTCCTTCAAAGACTAGCAATTTGGATACTTCAAATTAGATATATTTTTCTGTTTCTATTATTTTCCTTTCATTTCCACTTTCTCATCATAAAATATTCCTTGGCAATATATCCATTAAAATAACACAGAATATAACATCTTCACTAGAGAAACAAAGTTAATTACTTTTCCTATAAATTATTTTTCTAGGTTTTTTTTTTTTATTCCTTTGTAACATTTTCTTTCAAGGTCAAAATTGTTTGGTTTTCTCACCTGGTTTTATACTCTGATGTAAATGACTTTTTCATCTCTTTCTCAGTATTCATTTTCAGTGTGAATAAAAGCTATAAAAAAGTTTTGAATAGACATCTGTCTTCCATTAACTTCTTCTGATAATTCTGCTGCAAAATGATGGTTAGAGTTTTCCATGAGTTTCCAGGGATAAGACTGATGCTGTTCCTTTTATAGCACTAATGGAGATTCTGGCAAAGCAGGTTTTGTGCAAACTGTTGGCTGATAATTGTTCTCAAATCTTCAGCTTAAATTTTTTTTTTTCCGTTTTGTCAGTTTTAGTTCCCAATCCTTTCCCAATATTGAGGGAAACCCTCCACCCCACCTCTTCTAAACCCAGAGTAAAACTGTGGGTTTGCTCCTTTTACTCTTCTAGTTCTTCCTCTAAAATCTGGAAATAAATATTGCATTTGTTTCATATCTTTTGTTCATATGAACTGGGAGTATGCTTGTAAGACAAACATTTCATATTGTAACTCTCCAATAATATCTATTACATAAAGCAGAAAAGTTCCAAGAAATCTGAATAAAAAATGTAAGTTAGAGTGGTAGAAGGATGAAAAGTAGTCTAATAAGCTGAAAAGTAAATTACTTCATCTTAGCATGTGTCACTTTGTATATTGAATATATCTTATAATTTTGATTGTTGGTATAAAATTTAGCCAGTGAAATGTTTACAGGAGGAGGAGGAACGATGTATTTTAAACTTCACTATAAAGTTGTACTTTCCCTGATCTTTATACCTCACTTTATTGTACCTCAAGGAACAACTGTCAATAAAGAGAAAGTTGTAGCAGTAATACTGGTGACTTTACCTTCAACTATATTCTATCTAAGTATAATTTCTGGGTAAGATTAGCTGTTTACATAGTACCAGTTCAGCAGGATTTTTTTTTGTGTGACCATATCATGACTAGCAAATTTGGAACAGTGTTTCCTTCTCACTAAGTTAAAATTAAGAGCTAACAGAAAAATTGGAGCTAACACAAAAAGTCTGCATGTGAGAGACTGTACCTTCATTTGTCATCATCACATGATTGTGCATCTGCCATTGTCATTTGAAGGTTGTGTTCAAGACAGTGATTATGATCCAGAGATGCTGGAGAATTGAAAACTTACCCAGTTCAATGAACATTCTTTCCAGTTCAAAGAAACACTTCCATCATGCTTGCCATAATGTTTAGCAGCTGGAGATCCAACTGGGGACTTTCAAGTTAAAGATACAGACTAACAAAGTGTGACCTTAGGTGAGATTATATACTCCTAGTTTTTTAAGAACAAGTTGGAGGGGACATAGAAACATCCTTCAAAGTAACTGTCACGCAGTTCCTGTTAAATAAAACACATTTGATTACTACATATACTTCTCTATGATTTAACTATTTGACAAGTGGCAAAATCTATTTTCTGCAATCTTCTCAACAGTTTCCAGTGATTCTGTGGAGTCTGCCCACCTTGATAATTTTTTTCTAAGGTGGTAGATGACTGTCAGCACAGCTACATCCACAGGGCCAAACAACCTAAACTTGTCATCTACAGATTGATTTGACTGAGATTATACTAGAGTATTTCTTTGTATGATAGTTGGTATAGAACATTTACCTTTTCTTCCAAAAAGTTTCTTTTTTTCCTGCCTTCTAGCATATCATCCTGTGTGATCACAAATCTTTTCAATTTATCAGAAGCTATGATAAAAATTGTTTAAATAAAGCCTTAAGCCTTTTCACTTTCAGATTATGGAATTCACACAACACAAATTCTTATCTTTCAAAGCAGTTCCATACTGCTTTATGGAATTTAGCACATGTCCAAATTTCTGTAATGCTGGGTATCTTCCCTTCTCACTTCTATTTCTGATATAAACGCTGTATACACAGATTATAACACTCTTAATACAGTCTGAAAAGGTGGACAAATGAATATGCAGCATTTGCTGGAACAGTTGCCTTGGAAAATAGGCATAACAGCTGGCATAATTTTATATTCATAAGCTCATCTAATAATTAGCTCTTTGTTCTTAATGAGTACCACCAAGATAATGGTAGATTAAAAAGAATACTTCATCCTTGTTATAAAAAACAGTCAACACAAGTACTTTTCTCAGCTGTCTTGTGTAGAGATAGGAATTCTAGAGACATGAAATGAACTAACTCCACTTTAATTGCATTTCCTGTGAAGTTCACATTGTCTTCAGGGTCTCCTGTCCCAGGATACAATCTCTCACTAGTCATGGTGAAAATACTCCCACAGTCACAACTCCTCTTTGCTGATTTTGTAGCAGTAATGTCCCTGTGCTGTTGTAGAATGCACAATGTCCCCTTTCCCTTCCTCTCAGTCTTCTGTCTGCTTAAGGCACTAAAGTCAGCTGGCTGTGTTAAAGCAGTAATGCATTTGTGGTGTTAGGGCCAGTTTTCAGCCTTTTGAGCATTATGCATCGCTGTTTCCAGAGGCAAAAGTTAACTTCCCTGTGGTGCTAGAGCACTGGTCAATCCTTTGAAGGACTCTAAAAAACATGATTTAGTTCTACACTACCTATAAGTTCATGCCTTTCTCTCACAGCCTGATAATTCTCTTGAGACACTTCTATGTCTACAGTCTTTTTCTTTTGTTCCTCTTTTTATTTTTTCTTAGACTTTATAGGACAACATTGGATCATATGCAAAGTTTTGTATTTGTAAAGGTGTCATAAAAAATGAAGAGGCTGTGTTAACACCTCTCTATTAAAAAAGTATGTGCAATCCAGAATCTTAATTCTATGCTATTAGAATGTTGATTGAAAGTATATTAAAAAACCATCTTATACATTTTTATACTTCTTACTGATATTGAAACAAATATGATAAATATGTATAATAGACATGATTCAAAATACCCTAATAGTGTTAAAAAATTGACTTCTGATTTTGATGGCCAATGCAGAAAGCCCACTGTATATATACATATATATATTTATATAATTTTTTGTTACTTTGTTCATGAATCTAGAAACAAATAGTAGTTGTACTAATCTGTTTGATAATGACAGGCTGAACTGCAGCAGACTGTTTTGGCAGGCTGAACACTTCTAGTTCCCACATCACTGCTCTTTCCTCTCCTGCTCAAGATCTCCTTCTATTCTCCAGGACTTTCCTCCTTCCTCTTCTACCACAGACTACACTGGAGCCCTGGGCTCCTTATATCTGCCACAGAACACCAGTTCAGGAACAGTTTCCATTGGAAATATGACACGTTTTCCCTTCTTGGCAAGCCCCACTCTACTCTGAGGTGCCAAAGTTGTGCACTTCACTCATCTGTGATATTTCACTTTTGGCCATAGTTGCCTGTTTCTGCATAGAAAAGGATTTCCTGGTCCATTATTTTTTTTAGATTATTTGAGGGTTTTCCCATCCTGAAATGGGACTGAAAACTTATCTCTTAATTTTCTATAAACACACTGCTAACTAGGAAAAGTTATCAAGGTGTTTGAAAATTTTCAAGTTTTAAATACTTGTTGTTTAACATTTTATAAATGTTAAATATAATAACATTCACATTAAAAATTGATGAATGAAACCTTGACTTTTAGAAGTTAGAATAGAATGTTTTATAATATTTTTCTTTTATTAGGACAGTCACTTAAATGAGGTCTTTCTCTCGAGGTGATTTTTTATTATAAGTCCATTGTTTCTGTTAAAAATGTTCAATGAAATATTTACAGCCCATTTTACCTGTACAATCAATGATTCTTCATAGAAATATAATCAGAAAGAATGCACAAATGCTGAAGTTTAATCAGAAATTAGTGAAGAGTTTAGAATAAAATACAAAAGTGAAAAAATATCATATTTGAACTTAAATATGAACAAAACTACTGAAAATAAACTTAGACACACAAAGAACTAAGGTGGCAAAACCTATCCTGTATTTGCCAGAACTGTAATCCTGAAATGTAAAGCATGACTGAGAAATTGTATCTGAGGGTCATGCAACAGTTTCTAATGCCTGTTAGAAATACAGAGTTTAGAGCCTTTAGGTAGACACAAGATTACAGAAGAATTGAAAATCTTCACTTTGAATATCAGAAAAAAGCAAAACAACAAAAAACAACCAACCAAAAAATGAAATGGGAAAATTGAGAAAATGTAAGAAAACCTGAGAGGCAATCCTTGCAGAAAGGAGTACAGAAGAAAAAATGAGATTTAGTAGATGCATAATTGCTACATTCAAAAGAGTCAGAAAATAAGAGGATTGTGTCCTTTACATACTGATTAATCAGGAAGAAAAAGAAACAATTGACTTTGAAAAATAGAAGAAATTTAAAAGGATCTTCTGAAAACACAGAAGATAATATTGTTTTGCATAGTTATATGGTCTTTGTTAGTAACAGCTATGGTCTTAATTGATCTCAGTTGCCATAATTTTCTAATAGTAGAGTTAAAATGATGAAGTAATAACAAAGGCAAGCAGATGTTAAGGGACACTTAATGTAACTAATTTTCAGGAGAGTAATTATATGTCTCTTTGATTTTTTAGTATTTTTTGTAAAGTACTATTACTTTGCCTGTTTTAATGTTATATTAAATATTATATATTATAATATTTCCATAGGCTGCTGCTTAAAGCAGAATCAGCAACCATAAGATGAAAATTTCTAAATGGCTTCTTTTTTCCATTTTCTCTCTGCTCAGTATTTTCTATCTTAAATTTACATTTATCTTTTTCTATTGTGTCTGTAAAATTACTAATGTGTGCCTATTAACTAGTTCCCCTATTGCCTGAGATTTTTACTTTATTACTTGCTCTTTCTGCTTTCATTTTTTCTCTTTTACCCAAGTATTACAGGTTTGTCTACTGGTTTTGTTTCTAATTAAAACTTTTCTCATCCTAATATGTATTTAGATGCACAAAAGTATTTAAAAGCTGCATTTCAGATCTCATTATCTTTTTACATTCTCTGCAACTGGATAAGCTCTGTCTTCTGTGATTTAACTTGAATCACTGTTTTGGTATCTCTGTCAATTCAATCTGCAAAGATAATGCTGCCCATTCCCAGAGAAGTGGCCAAAATTTCTATGTGTGGAAATTTCTACCATTTTGAAAAAAACTTTCATGTTTCATGGCAATGGAAATAGGAATCTAAAACTTAAAAGGAAAAGGAAAAAAAAAACCCAAAAAACCCAAAAAAAAACCACCAAGCAAATTACAGCTTTGAGTTAAAGTGTAAAGCAAGTCTCTGTAAAAGATATTCAGTCTCTCAAAAAAAAAAATCAAACTCTACATGATTTCTTTAACTAGAAGACTCTGTGAAGAGCTGAACCCATTAATTGTCACAAAGACAAGTCTGACAGAAATACTTTGAGCCACGTCATACCTGGGAGAACCCAGCAGATGCTCTATGGAAATGAAGTCTCTGGCCCTCAGACAGCAGAGACTTTATTAATCACGTTGCCCAAGGGCAAGCTGCCAGCTCCAACACCCCAGGCTGTGTCCCCAAATCAGTCTTGTCTTTTAGTAGACAAGACAACAAAAAATGTCTTTTTGTTTTGTTTTGACAAGAGTAGATTTTGTGCCAAAAATGTGATGGAATTTTTGTTTGTTTGCTTTGTTTCCTTGACCCATTCTATTTCCTAGAGTATTTCCACAAGACATAAGTAGTGAGAAGCAGAGACTTGCCAGGACCAACAGGCTCTGTCCTATTCTGGAAGTCCTTATCCACATTCTGACTCATGTGTAAGTAAGCAAATTATGATATCAATTCCTTAACTGGTTAAAACAAACTAAAGTATGGTGCTGCCTAAGACATGAACTTTTTTTTTCATTGAAACAATTCCTTCATAACATAAAAGGAGAGTCTCAGGTAATTTAACAAAAAATATTCTTGTCCTGATTACTGCAGTAAATCCAACCCAGGACATTGAAATAAAGCCACAGAATCACCGTGATACACTGTGTTTCCTGCTTGATTAGTTCTAGCTGTCTAGGTGTGATGGGCTCACATTTATCCTCTCATTGTCAGAAGGTGACTAATACTGAAGTCATTAGCATTAAAACCGACTAATAGTAATTGTTTCATGTTATCTTTTCCTTTAAAGACTTCTGTATGCTTAGAACCAGAAGTTTTCTTAAATTCTTTCTAGCCTAAACATTTTAATAGTGGTCAAGGGAAGAAAAAAAACAAACCAAAACCAAAACCAAAACCAAAACTTCTTCTTGAATATGCTAAAATGTGAAGGGCTTCTTTTCTAAAAATCTGTTGCATATCTGTACCAACAGAGGACCAAAACATTAGGCAAAAAAAAAGGATATATAGTGCAGTAATCTACTACATATAGATTCATTTTGAGTGCTTGTCCCTGCTGTGGTAATTTGCACAAACTAAACTTGTGAACAATCTTAGGATCAGTCAATGAAGCTTTATTTCCATTTTCATGTGAATACTTAGTAACTTTGTCAACAAAATACTATTTATCCTTGTGTTTCTTATCTCTGAGTTATTCTTGAATTCTTCTCTGTGAAGATTCAGCTGGAACAATATTAATAGCTTTTAATATTGAACACCCCAAAAAACCTGTACACTACTGACTACCCGATACACCAGGAAAAATGAGGAATTTGAATTTCCTCAGGCAGAATAAAAAATTTGATCTCCCACATTCTCCGTGCATGTTCTGACCATTACACTGGACTATAAAAAGACCAAGTAACTTAAAGGACTATCCTGCTAACAAGGATTTCTGTAGCAACCATGAAAAGAACAAGAAGGCCATTGAGGGCTTAAAAAATATGACCAGTAACTCCTTTCTGTATGCTAGAAAGAAAACATCTGATTAGGCCAAAATAAATTTTACATCCTCGGCAATTTCTTTGGCAACAATTAGAAATTCACTAAAGACAAACTTGGGGCAATTGCTGACTCATGTGACTTGCAGTACTTTAACTTTCTTTTCTGAAAAATGTCTGAAAACTCCAGCTCTGCTGCACAGTCCAAAGAAGGGAGACACAACAAATAAGCATGAAAACACTACTGAATTGTGGAAGTTTACAGTATCTACAATGGTTTGCTTACTGTATGTAAGGGGCAAACAATATAAAGCAGATTTGCCAGTCAAGAAGCAATCAATTGCTGACTATAAACTAATTGAACTAAATACCATGATACTTTTTAAGCCCCTCTTTGTTGTTCTCTAATGCAGCACTGCTCAGAAAAACTGGCTAAAGAGCAATGCAACCAATCTGCCATTCGCTGTCTAACTCAGGGTGAACTGAACAGCTTTTTGACCACATGGCTAGATTTATATAAACTGTGAAAGGCATTAGAGAACTGGCTCACACACAACCCCAAGCGGATGAGTTGGGATGACATTGATCCTATGCACAGAAATAATACACAAAAGCAATGGCCTCAAGAAGGGGAATATTCAAAATTTTTAACCTCTGTGTGTAAAGATAAAGGTCGCCAAGGTCTTATGAAGGCTAGATTTACTGTTGAATTGATTTTGTTTTGAAATACTACTTATTATAATAATTGGAATCAGTCCTTTAAACTGAAATGTATAAATAACACCAGCATAAAAAATAAATTATCCCTGGTATTCCAGTGTCAGAAGACCCATTACAAAGTCTTTGGACTGAAATAGACTTTGTATGTGCGTCAAAAAAGAAAGACAACATTTTTACTCATATCTTTAAATGGCCTTCTTTTCCAGCATTCTTTGCTTCTACTTTAGTTCATTCACAGTCACTTTGATATTAAGAAGTACTTCAAGAAAGGTGTCAAAGTAATTTTAAAATTTAGAATATTGCTTTAAAGACTCACTAATGTTCCTAAATTTTCCCTTTTAAGGATTCCATTACATGACTCTACCATAAAATTCATTCTGATAGCAAGAATTTCATTCTTGCTATCAGAATGAAAGACTATGACAGTAAGCATATGGTGCTAAATTTTACAGTGCTGAGGCATCAACAGAAGAGTAAATCCATAGAAATATAGCAGCCCACCAGTATGTAAAAGGTACAACAAACCTGGGGAGAAGGGCCCTTTTAGAAGGGCATGTTGTGATAGGACAAGGAGATAAAATAACTTGAAAATAAAAGATGACAGGTTTAGATTACACATAGTAAGAAATTCATTACTGTGAGGATGGTGAGGCACTGGAATAAGTTACCTTGAGAAGTTGTAGATGCCCTATCCCTGGAAGTCTTCAAGGCCAGGTTGGATGGGGCTCTGAAGAGCCTGGTCTAGTGGGAGGTGTCCCTGTCCATGGCAAGGATGTTGGAACTATGTGATCTTTAAAATGCCTTCCAACCCAAAATGTTTTCTGATTCTATGAAATACAGCTGAGATTTCACCTTAGTAGTTCAGCCTCATACTGAACACTTAGTGGCAAGACACCATTCATGTAAAGTGCAATCTGAATATGGTAGAATTTCAGATACAGTTTGCTTTCTTTAGTTCCTGAATAAAATTAAGAATCATTCATACCATGTATGTATACCATTTCTTGCTCTCAGGTAAGAAAGTGATATTTTATATACAGGATTGCTGCAGGAACAACACCATGTCATCAAGATATTTGTAGGATACAGAGATGGCGGACTGCAGTATTTGCTCATCTCCATGAGCAAATACTGCAGTATTTGTTCATAGTATTCTATGAAATACTAAGAAAGTGAGAAACTGTGTCTACATATAGATTTTTTAAAAAAATTCTGTACTAAGTGGCTTTCAGTATCAGATTTCATTAAACTGGAAAGCTGGAAGAACATTTTTTCTTCTCTAAGCTCTTAAATTTCTTAAACTGCTCATGCAACTGTAGCACAGAAATGGTGAAATAAAAAATATTATTTTCTTTTATCAACATTTAAAAACCAGAGTTGATTTCATTATTTAAGGCTTTTGTGTATGATTCTTCACTCATATCCCTCTGCTTGCATATATTTTGTCAATCTTCTGCTCCTTGTTTGGGAGTTTGCAGGATATTCTTGCATTTTCTTGTCAGGATTTCTCCCTGAGAGAAGCCATGTTTACAGTTTCAGGGTTTGGCTTTGGGAACTTGCAGGTTTTCCTCATTGTCACAGCTTTATCTCCTTCAATTCCTACTGAATTCCCTTTAAATACTCATTCTAGTTCTCCATTTAGAATTCACTTAACATGGACAAAATAAAGCTATTTTATTTTCCAAGATTCACATTTTTATTCTTTATTATAATCTCCACAATACTTTGTCATGCAGATATTTTATTAGTTAGGGCTTGGTTTTGCTTGGTGCAACCATAGCTCTCATTCCTAGACACAAGAACTCCTATGTTTACCTTTTTTTACATCACACAAACCATTTCTAAGCAAACTGATTTTCACAGTGATGAATAAGAAATGAGACTGATATTTTGACTGCCCCCACTATCCTTCCATTTCAGCATTATTATTTTAACATTATGAACAACAATTTCTCCACATCATTTGTTCTTGTGTAAACATTTGTGTACCAAATTCATGCAGCCTCCTACACGTATAATTACAGATATAATGGCTACATGAGAAAAAAAGATGCAGCTACAATAATACCAAAATATTTTATCTTTGCCCTTTTATCACATCACTTCTGAAATGTTTTCTTATGAAATTATTTGGTTTAAAATTTTCTCTTACTGTCATGCTTTAGACTGGCTCAGAATTGAAAGGACAAAAATACGGGGAGAAATAATTTAACTAGTGAAATGTGTATTGTCTAATACATAGAACTTGGATAAAATTCTTCACCAAGTGATTATAGGATTTCTGTTTGCTCTCTTAATAAAAAAAAAAACCCCAAAACTCATAAAACAGGAATTGCAAAAAATGAACTATGAGTTTTGTTTAACAATATCAATGAATTGGTAAATACAAATGCTAGAACTTTGGTTTCTGGTCCTATATAAAAAAAATGTTTATGTTCTATTGATCTTGCTGTGAATATGCTCAAAAGAAACCCACATTTTTTTGAAAGTAAAGACACCATTAGTAGTGTACCAAAAATTTACAACATAGTTTTAAGATAGGCATTTAAGCTCATTCCATCTGCTTGATGCCTATTGGTCTGTCTGACATCCTTTTGTGTTCATAATATGCATGTTTGGGGTTACATTATTGATTAATTGTAGTAACGTTAAATGCAAATTGAGGGAATAGCTTATAAATGCCTCAATATACCTTACTAGACAACATGCAAGTTAATCTGGTCTTTTTAAAAAGCTAAGCATTATTAAAACATGTCATTGAAGTAGAATTTTGAAGAGGTGTAAATGGAGTTGCTATGGAGAAATAATATGGTATGGTGATATATAAAAATGTGTAAAATATTAGAATTTCTTGGAACAATTCCTTGTAGACACCACTTCTATACACTCAGGTTTTTAGCTATCAATCACTTTATAAAGTCTGACAAATAGCAGGTCACACTATCCCACTGATTACCATGTGTGTAATCTGACACAAAAATCAACGTGTCCCTAATAAAGAACCAGTGAAAGGCCTAACATTTCATGTTCTGGAGAACTGTGTTTTGGCAGAATGTCAAGTCAGGAATGCATATGGAAGTAGATGTAAAGAACGGGAGACTACAGAAACTCTTTTATATTGCCCTGCCATGTGCTGATGTGCCAAATGCCTGAAAAATTACCTCCGTGCATCTTTTCTCTTAATACAGCGGGTATGGATGCAAAAACCAGCTTCTCTCATCAAGCTTTATGAAACTGCTTCTCTATTATATGTGCCAAGAAAATCATACATTTTTGAAGCCCAACAATATAAAAATTCCCTGCAGCAACACATAATCTTTCAGTGAGTGAAGAAACAGGTAAGATGAATTTGGCAATTAGAATAAAACTGAACCAGAACTGAAGAGAGCAAGACAAGAAAAAAGGAGAGACTGAGCTAGCCATCAGAGGTACATCCAGATCCACAATTGTCTCTCAGCCACCTGGTCCTTGGAAAAAAACAAGGAAAGGTTTACATCTAACACAGGACATGCCTTCACAGAAACAAGCACACTATGGGCAAATTAAGCTCCCAAGTTTTTTCTTTGCACCTTAACAGGAAATATTTTTCAGCTCCTTTAATTCAGTAGACACATGTGCAAGTCAATCCAGGATACCATCACTACTTTGCTTGGATTTTCTACTTCCATTCAGATAACACAACATGGGTTTGACAGTCTCACCCTGCCTCAACCTATCTTTCTCAACAGAGGTAGTTACTGTGAAACTAAGAAGTTTGCTCAGAACAAAAAATAAAGATAAAATATTTGTTAGGAGACTGGAAATAAAAAAGCATGGAAAGCTAATAACAATGATATTTAATTGAAACTTGACCAGCCTGTGGTTGCTCTGTTTTCAGATACCATTTTTTTACCTAATGAAGTTAATATGACAATAACTCATATACAGAATTTAGATGGTCAATCTTACTCTATTACATGAACTTATTAACATTGTAAGCCTACCAACAATTTTTCACTAAATTAAATTTTCTATAATTTATCACGTAATACTTTACATATTTTGCTTTTCTGTATGACCTTTTATGAAGAGCACAAACAATGTCTATTTCCTATGACTTTGCTATAGCTATAGCAGTATCCAGGTTGATACTTAAGCTAATTTAGTCTTCTTATAGGGGGCTTTTGTATCCCCCTATAAGCTCTGAAGAATATAACTGTACTGCTACCAAAACACAAGACTGGTTGATTGCCAAATTCTCTGCCCACGATATATTGCAAGCAGCTTTCTCATTGTAGTTATACTCTGAGCCTTATGGAAATGCACAAGGTCCATCAGAAATACTCCATTCCAGAAACTCTATTAGGACTCATTAACTAGTTCTTCCATTAGACCATTCTCTTCCCTGTAGAGATGTATTTCTGACTGAGAAATATTTCAAATGAAGTCATGCTTCACATAAGTTTATTGATTTTTATTGACATCAGCAATGAACATATATAAACCAACAAAAACAAATAAATATAAATCAGCTAGTTACAGACAAAATAAGAGAATTTAAAATGTGACAAACGTTACAATCAACTCTTTGAAGCTCCATAAGTCCTTAACAGTTCATAATTAAAGAGTTGTTTATGGTATGAAAAATAGTAAAATAAATAAACTCACTTCACTATGAGCAACTGGCAATGAAATGCAATGCTTTTTTAAATGAAAATATTTACATGTCCAATAAAACAGTATAGAGATGAATAAAAAAATTAGTAGCTACTTGAAAAATCCTAAAAGTATGAAGATACTTATATAAGATCCTGGCAGTGTCACGGATTCAACTACCTTGATGTGTGAAAAAATCTAGACAAAAGCACATGGGATACTGCACAGCTGAGAAGAGACTCTAAGGTACTAAAAAAGCAAAGTGGTAGCATAATAATTTAGTCCCAAGAAGTCCATAATTATGTTTTATCCATACAGTTGTTCTAGATACTTTTAAAATAACAGCACAGATAGAGATTAAGGTAGTCTTCAGTGACTTAAGGTCATTCTGAAATGATCAGATTTTAGTTTCAGTTATGCATACTTCTATAACATTTCTGAGGAATTTTCAGGTGTAGGTTCCCTAAAAGAGTCCCTGCAAAAAAGCTTCAGATATATTCCAAATGAATTTTCCAAAACTTTCTGTCTGCTGTAGACACAAAATGAAAAGGCAACTGAACTTGTGCAAATTACAGGAAGTACAAGTGTGGTGCAGGTAATAAGATCATCATCAGACACTCCACTGTGGCACCACTCATTAAGAACTCCAGGGGAAGATTGGTTTTCAGGATCACAGTTCAACAGTAATCTAGAAAAATCATCTAGCAAGTTATTGTCTGAGAAAATTCATTCTCTATGTCTATTCCCAGGGGATGTCTATGTCTATAGTAGACTTCCAAGTTACAGTCAACAGAGACAATAAACACTTCCAAAGTGTGATTTATTTCATTTTGAAGAGATATTAGAACAAACTATAATATACTATCTACAAGCGTCTGTGGCTGTGTCCACAGTCAGAGAGAGACTTTAGAGATAAGTAGCAAGCAAGAAATGTAAACTTTAGACTATGTTTTGAATTAGTGTCCTTGAGCTACGTCAAGCTGAAATCACCAATGGAGTCAGATGAATTAGCATAGAGCCAATCAGCTGTGACTGTAGCGATGTATGATATATAAGTCGTGTGTTTCAAATAAACTGCCCTTTTTTGCTGCTCTTCAAGTCAGAGTGATTTGCTGCCTCTTTCACTAGCTCGACAGCGACATCAGTCCCTTTTTGTCTCCATTGTCTTTGAAGGAAGTCCAGGCTGATTAGCTGAGATTTGGATGTCTGGACCCTGTATGTCTATTTAAATTAATTTTAGTTACTGCATTTCTAAAGCTTTCCAATTATCTCTTTCACAAAGCCCCAATTCACAAGGTGTTCTAAAAAAAATCATGCTGTATTCCTAAAGATATTTGATTTGCCCTTTGTTTTTGAGTCTGCATACCACACATGTACCAGACTACTACATTAATACAAGCCAGACTACTACACTGCCAAATGTATAGGTTCCAGAAGGTCATGTTTTGTCCTCCAGGCCCCAAAAAAGAAAGAGAGGAGCTCATGTTCTCTCTGCTGAGGGATAACTCCCTCTGGTGCAGCCTAGTGAGAGCCATATGAAGAGCATTTGGTCCCCAGCTCTCTCATGAATGTCTGGTGCATTTATGGGCCTGTTAAACTTACGTGCTCCCTTTCTCCTTTGTATTTAGTAGCAAAGTTGTCAAGAGTAGTAGTAGAGACATTTGTGTGTACATACAGAAAAAGAAGATATTTCCCTTGGGACTGCTTGAATTTAGATCAAGTCCTGACTAATTTAGATGTGCACTGACTTCAGAGAATGTCATCCAGTCCTTGTCTGTGGAAGAAACATCCACAGGGACACTCTTACCATCTTTACCTACTATTACTTTGCTCCTTGTAGTCTCATTTTGAGCTGATAACTGAAAGGAATGAATGTCTTCTTAATGATACAGTTTTCTATTAAAAAATTTATTTTCTTACATCTAGGAGAAAGCACTCCTAGGCCTATGACATTTTTCTCTAAACAGAAAAACTGGATGATTTTTAAGGTCCATTCCAACCCCTTAACAATCTATGATTCTACGATATGCTTTGATCATTCAAAGTCCAACACACACATTTTCCTATGGCAGATCATACTTTTACACTCTTAATAAAGTTTTATGTAACATTCTGCTATCTTTAGTTCATCTGGAGACATTTGTGCAAAATTCTAAATACTTGGTGTTTAGGAATGAATCATAGCTCCAAATGTTCCCATCACATCAACACAGAATTTTCAAAATATTTGTTCTAGACACAGAGTTGAGAGCAATATTAGGCAGGATTTTGATAGTAGATGTCTCTACATCATCCTAGAAGAGCATTACAATGATTTCTTTATTTCCTCTGTGTCAACGCATGCCTATTACAAGACTTGATTTTCTTCAATAGATGAATCAAATAGCTGAGTGTATGAATTGCAGTCTGAATGTCTTAGAATTTGAAAATAAACAGCATCTGATCTAACATGTTTAAAAAATTATTGCTTCATTATTATTAATAAATTTTGACTCACACACCAAAACCATGCATCATGTTTTTCACCTAAATCCATTCCTTCTGTGGTCAGAGTCTGCTACCTGCTTATTTAAAGGCACTCTTTCCTTTACTACTTATCATGTAAAACCCCACCATTATTTTCAATTTTGTCTTCTTCCTATTTTAACAGTTCTAAAAGAGTTTTGTTTACCAAACTCAGGTGTCCTATTCCTACTCATATTTCATAAATAACTGGACACATTCTCTCTTATAGGCTGATTGGATACCTGAAATTTATAAACTGTAACTGAAGATACCTAATTTAGATTGCTGCCTTTTCTTTTTACTTTTTTTTCTTTAGGCCAATACATTTTGTAGCAGAGTTCAGAAGTATAAATGGGAAACTCAGTACTCGTACATCTTTGTCTTTGGTTTCTATTTCTGACATACTAATCTCTGTAGTTAAAAAAAATGAAATAGCACATCTAGAAATATGTGTCTGGCTTCAGACACTGTGTTCTCTGATTGTCAATTTTCTGTTTTATAAGGCATGTAATGCTCTTGCTTGGAAGGGTGCTCATGTCAATCTAGGCTGACCTCTTCTTCTTTCATTGGTCAATAAATTGTCAATGGCTTTGTGTGCACCTGCTAAATGAGTTTCCTTTCAGATAAGTCTGAAGAGGAGTAAAGTTGCCAGATGTCCATTTAACTTAGAAGCTGTCTCCAACTGAGGCCAAAAACAACTAGCAAAACAAAGGGAGGAATTGTCCCCACTGAATGCACAAGCAGATGCAGGACAAGCAGAAGAAGAGTTCTTTCCGAAAGGACAACACACAGGTCAGATATGAGAAAACGAGAACAATTAGTGTGATATAACAATGGACATACTATGATAGTGCTCTCAGAAATGTCAGCTTCTACCTCCTGTTCTGCCTGGCTATTGTATTAACAACACTTGCCTAAATTATAGCTTACTGGAGATCAAGACTTCATGCATATTTTTGTTCAATAGCTGGTTGGTGACTAGTGAAATTAGAATAAACATGACTGTAAACTTGGGTTGTTAGAGCTCTTGAACTTCACTGATTTGTGTGGTGCTAAGAAGACAAGAATCATGGCAACATACTACAATTTGGTCTGATTTTTACTGAAACTGGTTAGCATTTCTGTTTCAGTGAATAAGGCCCACACAGAGGTGTTCTAAGTACCCTCATTACTTATGGTCTGGTCAGTTCTATGTCCGGAAGTTGGACAAGAAGTGAATACTTGAGGTACTTTCTAAGACTATTTGAGTTGAGAATGAGGAAGCATTGTAAAACATAAAGATCCAGTCTACTCAAGTATCATACAAGCATTAAGGAACCTAACCTTCAAACTAATAAAGGCATATTATTTTTATTTCAAGGAGGTGTATGTTCTCTCTCCCTATATGCTGATCTTTCATGATTTAAAAGGTCTAAAATCTTAAATTCTCTCTAAGAAAAGATTTCCTAGTTCAGAAATCACACTCTGAATCATTCAGAATCACATTCCCTTCCTTGTCTGTTGGTAGCTGTTGTGAAGTTACATATTTTCCAAGATGCCAGAACATGTTACAAGATTTCCACAAAAATAACCTCTGGGTTATAAGCAAAAACAATTATCAGCAGCAGTGCAAGCTATATGCTTATTTGATAATGTAAAGCAATGTTTTATAGGTTGCTCTGGTAATCATCCTTCCTCAAGATCCATTGATTTTATTCTTGCTTTACAAAAACCTCCTGAGGTCTCGTTTTATACATATTGTAAAAGATGGAGCTATACTCATGAAACTTTATATCTTGTATAGATGGAAGCTTATTTAACTTTGCAAAAATATAACCAGAGGCTTCTTCCTTCCCCAGAGTAGTATATTACTTGAAGGAACAAATTATCAGAGCTGCTGATACTCTTGGCTTTTGTGTGGGACGAGGGAAGATTCATTTAGGCTATTTCTATTGACATGGAAAAAGTCATTGGAAGATAATATAAGGTAAATTATGACAGCTATATTTACTTCCCTTGTTGTTTTCTTTTTATTTCTGTCCAAATGTTCAATACAAACAGAAATTAACTTAATGAAGAAAATAAGATTATTTATTTCAAAGTAAGTAGCAGGTATGTTTATTTCTTTTCTATTTATATAAAAGACAGTTAAAATTATTAAACATACTGTGGTGTATTAGTATTCATTTACAATTTTATGTAATACTGTCACAGACCTGTTAAGAATTAGTGAAAATATAATCAACTTAAAATAAAACAAATCTAATTGCTATTAAATTCAAAATTTCTCAGAAGATATTTCTTATTGTTAAAAATGTCTTAAAGGAAAGATTATCTTTTGAAATTAAACCATACATTTTTCATGCAGAATTCTGAGATTTGACCAGATTTGAATTTTATTTTCAAAGTTGAATCAAGAAGAACATCAACAATCCACAAAAGCTGTTGAAAAGTTAAGCAATTCAAAGAATACTACTCATTCTTCAGAACTACTCATCTCTTCCACCTTAATTACATCAGCCTCATCATAATGGAGAAAAGAGTGGGATAGCAGTGGCCAGGAATAGAGAGAATTTAGGGGATGAGTTATCTAGCTGTTAAAAACATGCAGTCTTCATAACTCGCCTAAGGTCTTTCCTCAAGACTATCCTTAAAAAAACCTCTGATCTTATTTACTTCCCTCAAAGGCTTAGAATATGGGGAAACTCAAATAAGAGCAGGCATAGAAATAATAGCACTTAATTAGTACTTGGTGCTGAAAATCTCCAAAGTGCCCTACAAATATAGACTAATCATCACAAGATCATTTTTAAGGAGAGATAAATGTTTATATGCTAATAAAAAAGCTTTAAAAATATTCTCCAATGGTAAATGTCTTGACTTAAGGTTAAGGCAAAACAGCCCAAGAATTTGGAGATTAAAAATTCATAGGTTTTCATCTACAAGCCATGTTTAATCTAAATTCAGCATCAAAAGTAACTTTTAATTAACAGAAAAAGAGAAAACTAATTACATTTTTGATAAATTGCATTGTCACAAAAACTTGCAATTATAAAACATGGAAACTTCCTTATGATAAATTCATAAGAATTTTTTTTTACTATTCTTTATTTAAATTCAGAAAATGCAAGGCTCCAATTGCCCTCTCCTTGCAGGAGAAGTGTATCAACCCTCTAATCACCTTTGTGGCCCTCCCTTGGTTTGCTCCAACAAGTCCATGTCCTTCCTGTGCTGAGCACCCCAGAGGTGGATGCAGCTCTGTGGGTGGGAGACCAGAGCTGAGGAGAAGGGCAGAATCCTCTCCCTTGCCCTGCTGGCCCTGCTGGTTTGGATGCAGCCCAGGCTACAAGTGGTTTTCTGGGCTGCAAGGGTCATGTCCAGCCTCCCTTTGACCAGCACCCCCAAACCCTTCTTGGCAGAGTTGCTCTCATTGTCTTTATCCCCCAACCTGACTTCATATTGGTTCTTGCTTAGCTATCTCTACCCAATGCCCATATTTGCTATAAAAATAATTTGAATTTTGGTGTGAGACTGCCCTTTTTTTGGAGAAATTGTTTCATCTTGATGGACATATCCTTCACACTGACATACTGTCTCATCAATGTGTCATGCTTGCCACAGAAATCAAAGTGAGACAAAATAGACTTTGTACAGTGAGAAAAGGACCAGCAGACCTTTTTAGAAGCTCTGTTGGTCCACATGAGGTTCCAGGGAGGTAATCTCTCACATTTTCTTACGACAGAGAAATCTCCTCCTACTGATCTGCACTTAAAGGCTACAAGAGAAA
>VXAX01005714.1:124614-150615 GCA_013399835.1 Leptocoma aspasia
CCTTTCCCTATCCTACCATCTTCCTATCTTCCTTCCTCTTCCTTCACCGTCCTTCACCTTCCTTCTCTTTTAGTTTTGGTGTTTGAGAATTTAAAAATTTTTGAATATCCTTTGAATACACTTGAAACCAGCCTGGTCCTTTTTTGACAGGAGCCAGCATGTTGATGCATATGGTTCAGGTCTTGTTTAGTGTTAGACAACAATTTAAGAATACCATCCAAAAATCTACTCCCAGCTTGGATAGATATGAGTGGCAGAATGTGCAGGATAGCATGGGCAAGCATGGGCTGTGGACACCTCCAATGATTTGTAATCTGACCTCTGAAAAAGTGCAGAATCTAGAAAAAACACTCAAAATATTTGGAAAAAAGTATGCTATCAGCCTTGCAAGTCCAGAGAGACACATTGCAACATGCCTGGAAGTGCACAAAGTGTTGATGGGGTCTTTAGGGACGGTGGTGTATCTGGCAGTGCTGGGTTACTGGTTGGACTTGCTGATCCTACAGGTCTTTTCCAACCTAAATTATTCAGTGATTCTATTCTATGCTGGGGATTGTTGTGAAGAGTGTTTTAGGTTGCTTAAAGAATCATCAATGACTTTTGAGTCCTGTTCAACATTTGTCAGTAACCTCAGAGGGAAAAGTCTCTGTTTCTGAAATTTTAATGTTGTAATACACTAAACTCTTTCAAGTTTAGGTGAAGATGAAGAATTAGCACACATTGTTTAAGTACAATTACAACACTCACAGAACAGACATTCCTTCTTAATTGAACCAGCAAGGTTAATTCACATAGAAATTATTCTGATTACAAATACCCTCTCATTCCTGCTCTACTGACTGACCATGCACACTTCGTGCAGTCAGCACACGCACACTTATTGCCACTGGCTCAGAAACAGAGCACTTCTGACACACAATAATGGGAAACAGACCTGCCTTTCTTATGGGATCTTAGTGCCCAGCTGTCACAATGGCAGTGACAAATGTAATGGCTTAATAGAACATATTAAACAAATTCCTTTTTTGAGTTCTTTGCATAAAGATATTTCACTATTGTGGTGTTTATAATGTGCTATTAATGGAATTTTTGCATGGACCAATTGTTTAAATTCAATAAAAAAGGACATAATATCATAGTTTCTTCATTATTTATGGATTTTATTTTTCACTATATTTTTATGATTTTGAAACTCTGAGACTGAGAATAATCTAATTGCTCAAAATTATTGCTCATTTACCTAATTCTGCCCTACTGCAAGGATAACGTTATGTAAAATACACATTCATATGTGTGTAATGCTTCTTCAATAAGAAATTGTTTAGCCTATTATCAATTTATTGTCAAATATAATGTTAACTAACAGCTATAAGGTAGTACTTTTTCATTCTTGTCCTCACTTCTCCGAAGCTGAAACTTTATATTTATCTCTGCATTTATTTCAGAATATATTTCAGAAATTTATTTTCTTGGGGTTCTTCTATTTTTCAGCTAAACATTAAAAATATGTTCTTCTGTTTCAAAGCAAGACTAAGGCTCAGAATTCTTGACTTTCACACTGAGAACTTGATCAGGAAATTTAAGCTTCTCAGAATTTTGGTACTGAATGTTCATATAATGCAAATTATGCGCTCCATTTTATAGTCTTGTTTTGAGCTTGTAACTTGTACTTTCTGAGAGGCTCATTGATGAAAACACTTTTTTGTCAAAAAAGGGAGAAAATGATTAATATCAATAAAATAACAAATTAAAATAAAAAACAAGACTAAAGTTCCAAAATGTATTAGAGCTAAAAAATCACACAAGAAAATCTTACATTTTCAACATAACAAATTACTTTTCCATCAAAATACTGATCAGAATGACTCAAAAGCCCTTGTAATACATATTTATAAGGTGTATAAATAAAATTTTCAAACATCTAAATGAGGTATAATTCTTCTCATATATGTAAATTTCCTGTTCTCCTACTTCAGCCCTGTAGTGAGTATTTTAAATTAAGATTATTTTGGATATTAAGGGTCCCACACTGCTGCTCTGTTTATAGTGTGTTTTTCAACACCACTTCAACTTTTGATTCTTGTTTCATCCCCAGAGGTAGCTCCGATTCTGTGCTTTTGTAAATATTTGAGCTGAACATTTCTATATAAATTTGTATAATGAATGTGTTATTTCCCAAGTGACAGAATTGTATGTGCTGAATGGGGTATGTGATGTAAATACAAGGCAGGTGAATAGAACTGTGGGAGGAGATTTAGCTCCTGCTTTTAGAACAGCAATAATCATACTTTCTCTCAATCAGATAGTAGCTTTATAGTAAAACCTATTTGAACTGGTTTTAGAACCATGTCTATCATAAATGAGTTTGCTGCTAAATACATTTTTTTATGTTTTGTAGTGAAAAAATTTTAATTATTAGAGTGGATCTGTTGGTTGGTAATGTGATGCAAACTTATTTTCTGATTTATGATAAAAGTATATAGTGCTAGTACCTTAAAAATTATATTAATATTTCTCTGCTATTTTGCTTATTAGCATTAGGTCCATAAATTGCTCTTAGCTGTACAGCTCTTTATAACAGAAATTTGAATAATGATGTTTGAAACAAACATCAGCTCAAGAGCTAAAGAACCAAAGATAATATGCAAGTGCTGTAAAAACTGTTTCTCACAAAACCAAAGGAGTAGTTCTGCACTTAGGTGAAACTAATACAAATATATAAAAAATCATGTCTATTTCTGTGGAAGAGTGTCTTCTTGCACACTGTGTTTATACCAAAACTAAGTTAATGCTTACTTTTAGTGCAGAAAAACAGGCTCAAGTAGTGGAAATAATAATGTTACTAGGAAGCTGTGCACACATTCCAGCTCTCCTGGGTTCAGAGCTCCATTAAGGAGCACGGAGACACAGTCATGCATGTGCCCTTATCTATCGTCATGTTTGGCTCGTTGGAATACTCTACCTGGGCTCCAGACTGCACACCAGAAAGCTGCAGATGTCCTGTAAATCCTTTGTTATACCTGTCCATCCTGTGTTGAAACCTTTAGTACCAAGACTAGGTCCACATGTTGCAGAATCACTTCAGATTTCTGAACAGTAGGTATAGGGTCCAACTTTAGAACAGATGTTCTAAGGAGTGTGTAGGAAGGTGCCAACAGATAAACCAAGCTCTGTCTCAATGGAGATGTAGTTAAAGCAAGGAATGTAATCTAGAGAGATATCAGATAGCCTTAAACCAGTTACCTATTAACTCGTTTTGACATCTTAATAAAGGGTTTTAGTAATATTTTAAGTGACTTGATGTATCCTTTCTGGCCTTGGTTTAACTTCTCTCCCGTAGATGCTGTGTTACTTCTGTTATACTGGTATCCCAGATAAAACATCGTATAGCAAATATAATTAAATTCTTCTGCTTACTGATTAAAATTAAACTTTGAAAGTTTTTTAAGGTAACGTAGGTGTATTGATAGCATGAAGATATCTCAGATACTGTACAGGGCCCCCTTACTCTTAATATGCAAATATCATCCCTTGCATGCTTCAGAATATTGAAGGATAGCTCACAAAAGCTTTAAGCCTGTATTTAGGGTAGATATTAATGTTTTTTATAAATTACCCAAGATTTTATTCAGTCACCACTGAAATACTAAATTGTACTAAATATATTTCTGATTCATTCTCCACCGATCCTTTCTCCTAGTTGTAGACTAAAGTTATCATCTCATAATGGACCTATATATAGAAACTGTTACCATTAGTCACATTGTCTCGATGTTGGTTCCTCTCAGCCAACCAAGTTGAAATTTCTGTTTAACTGACTGGAATGACTAACAGTTTTATCTGTTTTGAAAATTAAATTCACTATCTTCTCCCTCTAAAGACAAACATGGGAATGCCACCATGCAATTTATTCTAACTTATCTTAGCAAAACAATGTAAGTTAAGGTAAGACAAAGACAATTTTCAGTGTTTATCTTAAAATTGCAGAAATGAAGATACAATTAATTTCTGTAGTACCTGCTACATAATCAATCCATACTTGGTCTTAAAGTTCCATAAATTTGCAAGGGCAGGGCATAAATTAGTTTTGCTTAGAAGAGAAATAAGGGAATGCCTTATATTGTAAATTACAGATATTAAGATATTAAGAACTTAACCTAACTGATTTTATTCTGGATGTTCACACAAACATTTATTCCTCTATTATGATGGTGACAACAAATTAGGCATTTCCTTTAAAAGATCTCTGTAGAGAACCAGAATTTTTGTTCAGATATCTGTATAATAAAGATGTTCCATTACAATAAATAAATAAATAAATAAATAATATATATATATATATATAAACTAGGTTAGACACAGATGAATCACATTCTAAAAATCATGAAGGTTTGAGTCCTAGTGTCTCCATTGTGACTAATTAAAATCAATAATTTTTGTTAGCTTCATATTTGACTGCCCAAAAGAGAATGCTATTTCTGGTATTTTATATAGGTACATATTACTAATCATCAACTGCATAAACATATCCATGGCTGTGTGGTCTAAATTTTTTCAAAGGCTTTTGAAGACCTATTCTTTGAAAGTCAGCATACAAACCTTCAATGCCTAGATATTTTTAAAATTTCACTAACAATACAGATGGGAACAAATGTTTGTTTTTCTCATGTAAAGCTAAAAAGCTTTACAGTAATGTTCAGCAGAGTTTTTAAAACCTTCAAAAGACTTGTACAGGTGCAACTTCTCTGAAAACTCGAAAGACACAGTGAAGCTCAAAATCTCCTAATTCCAAGCAGCTGGTCTTTAGAAAGTCTGAAAAATTCATTGCAGGATATTGCTGTGGTCTGTGCAAAGTAACAAAGGACTTTTGACAATAATATTAGAAGGCTAAATATTATTTCTTAACATGACTCCATAATTTAAAGGATTTGGGTTATTATTTGCTTTGGCCAGAGCATTTGAAGCTCCTGCTTCAAGTTCTGTCCAAGGAGTGCCAGAATAGCTTACACAATCAGAGATAACAACTTTTCACTTCATAGGTTGAAAGGAAGAAAATCTTCATCTCCTTTATCAGGAGACAGGCAGAGAAACCCATTTGTGTCTTTGAACATAGTTCAGAGATTTGTTTATAGAAACTTGTACAGAGTAAAATACAGTAAAAGATGCTTTTCCATGGGAAGAATTTTCTACAAGTTTACATACAAAAAAACTTATGATATGTTCATGCAACAGCAGGAGACCACAGAGTCCAAAAAACTAGCTATGGTTTAAGGAACTTAAATCTCCGTAGACAGTCTGGACAGAGCAAATAAACTTTGTAGGCTTAAAAAGCTGTGATTTAAGAGACTTCAAAGTTTCAGCCATACTTCATTAAAACCCATCATAAGATATATTGTTTAAATAAAGTTCTTCATGAAATTCCAAAGTCCTAACAGGTTTTGTTTCAAGGAGCTACAAGTGAGGAATGAGAACCATAGTTCCACCATTCAAAGCATTCAGTAGCAAAACGTTTGCCTCCATGCGTACCACTCGGCTTCTCACTCCCACACTGTTGTGTGACACCTCCCAGTTGTGCCGAAGCAACTGCTTCTGAGTTCAGCCTGGAAGACAGCCAGGGGCTGATACATTTTTAAAAGAGATTTTCCACTTCCACCTCTATTTCAAGAAGGTTTTCTGCATAGATCAGTTGCTTCATCCCACAAATACTGGTGTGAGAATGACTGAGAAGCGTTGCTCTGTTACTGGCAACAAAAAGCCAAGGGCTGTTGGTAGGGTGAGAGCTGATTTCACTGGGGCTGTCACAGACATCACTTGTTGAAGCCTCATAATCTGAGACTGACAGTCCAAAACCATGTTGTTTCTGAGACTTGGATGATTCGACCTACAGGCAAGCTAACCGTTCTTTCAAATCATAGGCTGATCCACAAAAACTTCTGAAAATTATCATTCAGCTTTCCAGAGCACTCAGTAATAACACATCTTTTTCTACAGTACTTAATACTTTTTAAAGCAATCTTATAGTGGTGAAATCTAGCCACTAGAGTTCCTAGGTTAGAATGGAAAAAAATTTAACTCTCTGTGGCGCATGTAATTGTACTTGGCTTGCTGAGCAACAAAACAAAGGAGATTCAGGTCCATGCTCCTGGAGCAGTTGCAGTCTGCAACATTCTCTGTGTGAAGTCTTACTACCTCAGTATTGATCTTCTGGAGTTTTTTTCACCGTTCCTGTTTTACAAAGAACCTACCCATATGTTCAGCACTGAGGAGACATATTAAAGAAACAACATGCAATCAGTATTCTTAGGCAAAAACCAAAAATCCACAAAAAAAAGAAAAAAAAAACCCACCAAAACCAAAAAACTGTAATGAAAGACTAGTTATTTCGCAAGTTGCTGCATGATTTTCTTCCCAGGGCTTCAACCACCCTATTCATATTAACTACTTGTGTAGCCAATTCGTTTGCAGTTCTAATTAGAGAAGTGGCTCAGGAACCCAGATTAGAAAAAAAAAAAAAAAAAAAAAAAAAAAAAAAAAAAAAAAGAAACCAAAAACAAAATCAAAAATAATGGAGATCATTAAAAATGGTGGTGCAAGATGAATTTGGAGGATGGGAGTTATTAATTCTGATTAAATGTTATGAAATGTTATGACATTGATTAAATATTATGAAATGTCCAAATTGCCAGTGCCTTACCCGACATGTCCTTCATGTGTAGGACAAAACTAAATATGAAGTATATTTGTGCCACTTGGCAGGCTGGATATACTCTTAGCTGCCTATACATAAGGAAGTATATGTGTGTATTACTTTATTGATTTTACTCATTCAAGAAAAGAATAAATACATTATTAAACCAGTAACAGCTCTTTTTATTAAAAAGTATCACATGCACACTAGGTTCATAGGATAGATGATTCTTTCTCTTATGTAAGATATGTTTTCAAGCTCAAAGCACAGAGTAGCTTTTTTCTTGCTTAAATATAAATGTTAAGTAAATTATGCAAGAAAACAATCTTGTATTATCTTTAGAATCAGGTTTTCCTAAGATTTCATATTTGCTACAGCAAGAAATATCTAAGCAATTAAAGTTTCCAAGAAAAGCTCTGGCCTTCTAGAATGATTCTATTATCTTTAAGAAGATTTTTTATTAATTTCTGTAAACTGAAAACTTGCAGGAATAGAATTACTTGAATAAATTAGTTTTTTTCTAATAGTCAAAGAGCAGTTCAAATTCTCGTTGTTCTTGTAAGAAGCATCTCGCTTTCATATCAAACTCTAATATTATAAACCTAGTTGTTAAAAAGAGAAATGTTATTACCTATTATATAGGTAAAATGCAAACTAATTTCAGAACACTTAAAATAGAGAGAGAGACCAGGAAGAGAGAAATCCATCAGGAATGGAAAAAAACCCAAACTCAACATATACTTTTAAAACTAAATAAGAGGAAAATGGAAATCTAAACACCTCAAAAGGTTAGGTAACACATTTCCTGAAATGTTATACTTTATTCTTTGTCATAGCACACTAAAAAGTATGTCATTACTGATGGTGACACTGTAGAATTTTAGAATGGTCCACTATATTTGTCAGATCCTTGAAGATTGGGGAAGCACTATAATAGTAATGAATAGTAAAAATTCTGACTTCAAAAGCATTGAAATTAATTTATGTCCTGCAACCACCTCCAGTCACAGTGGTTGGACTGTGTATTGTAAGTCCCCTCCAGCTGGAAGTAGTTCTATTCTCTATTCTATTCTATTCTATTCTATTCTATTCTATTCTATTCTATTCTAAACCCAGTTTGTCCTTCTCTAAAAGGAGTGCTTGTCAGAAAAGCAAATTAAGCTTTGGGGCCACGATACTGGCTTCAAGAGAGCTTGTGTACAGTGCTCGCTCTCTCTCTACGTCCTTCACTCTTCTTTGTATTTAAATACCCTCTACATGATGTTTCTCAATTTATCAGACTATACAATAGCTTCTAGAATGTATGGTAGAATGTAAAAAAGATGAATCCCTAGACACTGAAGACCAGACAGAGAGACTTAGACCTGCACAGAGAGGGTGCTGATTCCAGAAGGGCAACAAACAACCAGAATCTTGGCCGAGGAATATCTTGTCATATTGTTGTTGCACAGGTCTGGGTGCAGGAGAGACAAGATCAAATCCAGGCTAGTTATCTTGTAGAGCCACACAATGAATTTACAGCCTGTTTCCACTTTCCAGGTGTGAAAGGAAAAGGGGGAGGGGGGTGGTTTGCTCACCCAATTTGGTGGATTTTAGTCAGTGAAGAGTTGCATCCTGACAGCTCTAGGCAGAGAAGCCAGAGCCAGGCTGTGCTCAAGCAGCTGACAGGCTGAGAGTTGTAGAAACCTCTGAATGAATTAAGCTTATTAACAAACGTAAGAAATAGAACAAGTGGCAACCATCAGTTCAGGAAGATGGGTAGGATTGATGCTAGAAGCAGTCATCACAGATTAGGCTCAAGGAGAACCTGTCAGTAGAGCAGCGTTTCAGGAAAACACATGAATCTCACTTCCATCCCCTACTAAGCTTAGACTTTCAAGGCAAATATAATTCCATGAAACATTCAGCTCAGAAAAAGGATCAATAGCCAACCAGTTTAGATTCACTTCCCAGTGAGGAAGTTATTAGAAACAATTTGTTGGAAGAAATTTGGAAACATTCTAGGAGCAGTGATTTGGATAGAAACACTCAACAACAATTCACAAGAAAATACAGGAGATAGATTTCCTTTTCTTAGCATGTAGGGCTTCTCAAAGAAATTGGTGTTCAATTGACACAGAAGATAAAATGTATCACCTGTTGTTTTTTTTTTTTTTAAACAGAATTTCACCTTCCTGTGTGGAGACATGAACTGGGTGGGTTGGAGTTAATCTTCTTCATAGCAGCTCACCTGGGTCTGTGTTCTAGACTGACCACCAAAACCAGTGATGAGAAAATGCTCATGTTTAGCAGCTGCTGAGCAGTGCTTGCACAGTGTCAAGACTTTCTCTGTTTCTGACCCTGTGTCTCCCCAGTAAACTGAGGGAGGCAGTGGCGTGTGTGTGCACAAGAGGTCGGGAGTGTGCATTATCAGGCATATGACTTGAACTTGTCAAAGAGGCATTCCCTCCCATACAATATCATGCTCATCTACCAAAAGGGAAAAGAGGGGTTTTTAGAGTAGTTAGTTACTCAGGAACTGGATGGACACAGATCTATCCATGGGAGGTGGAGACTAATTGCCTTTTACATCACTTTTTTGCGTTTTTTTTTTTTCTCTCTTCTTCCACTTCTCCACTTATTAAACAATTTTTATCTTGACCCACAAATTTTTTGCTTTTACTTTTCCTCTCCTCCCATCCCACTGGAGGTGGAGGGAAGTGAAGAAGCAGGTGTGTGGTACTTAGCTAACCAGGGTTAATCCACAAGAGGGTAAGGGGGCAGATATCTCTGCATAGATAAACTACTGAAAAATATAGCTGTTGTAAAATGCAAGAAATCATGGGAATCGATACTCCTTAGGCTGGAAAAAGGTATGCTGGAGTCCCAGGGTACAACTTATGGTGGTAGCATCTGTTCATTTACCTTTAGACCTATTTAACTCCATATGGATTAAAAATAAAAAAATAAAACCAAAGAAAAAAATTTTAAAAACTGTGACTGTGATTCTAGTTTAGTTAGCAAAATTAAGCCTGCAATACATCCCCAAAATTGTAAGTTTGGAAAGAGATTGTGGCCATGTTTTTTCCTTTGCATGGTAGTGACAGATTAAGTTAGGTATTTGAAAAAACCCACATGAGAAGTACATACATCATCAGTAGTGTGAAACATTAAGCTCTGGATTGTGCTAATTGCAAAGCATATTGCATATTCTGCCTGCTTAACATATCTTCCTTTTCAATCTAATCCACTTCAGGGAAAAAAACAGAATATCTCAACATTTCTGATTAAGCATTAAAGAGAAGAACCAACTAGTGTTTTCAGAATTTAGAGTGTTATTTCTTTTTAAAGATTAATATATTTAGTAGCACACTAAAGAACAATGCCCTAGCTACTAAAAAGGTTAAGTGCTTGCATGATGTTTCCATCTCTTCATTTTCTGAAAGAAGTATAATAATAATAATTACACTTTATAATAGAATTTAGTCGCTGCCTAACTGTGTTTTGATTTCTTAGGATTAGCAGTTGGTGCTGTAATTGTTATTCCTTCTGATTGCAAGAAGTACAGCATTTAACCAGTCGCTTCTCATTTAGCATTTCACAGACTGCATCCTTTTTGAGACTGATTTAAAGGTAATGAAGTAACCTATATTTAGATATTTTTCAGGGGATGATTCTTTTGGTATTTTTAGTTGGAAATTAAATGTGAAGATTCTAGGTACTAAATGAATACTGCTGCTAATATGCATAAAATTACTGGATTTTTTAGGATAGGATTTAAAGTCTTACTTATTTTTAATTGTGTTAAAACAGGAAGCAGAAAATAGACTTGCATATCTGCATTTTATTTAGTTAGCAAGTTCACCCTTCTGACACACATAGCATGCAAGAAGAGATCAATTGTAAGATTCATTAAATGGAATATTTGAATAGTGATTAGGCGCTGAATCTTATGTCAAACTAATCTAGTAATTTGTTTTATTTATTGGATTGTATAGAACCTGTCTCTTGACATTTATCAAAGTAAAGAAGAGAAAGATGACCACTATTAAGATTTCCAGTTTTTCTCTGGGTTTCCCTTTTCCATAACGTAAGTTAAAGCAGGATTCTGCTCTTCCTTAACAAAATAACATTACCTCAAAGCCCCACAACACTCAGATACAAATTCCCACTGATCTCCTAGAGAGCTAGGATTTCACCATTAATAAACCAATAAATTTTATTTCAGCTTATCAGCCATTAAAATCCCTTGTTTTAGACATCACAGGTTTGCGGAAATGTTGACTGGGTGGACGTCACTATTCCAATGCTCTGACCGAAGCAGGACTGTTGCCAGGAGTAAGTCAGTTCATTCAGAATGGTTTGGTCTTATTGTAATTTTAACAGTTTGCAAGGGTGGAGGTTTCATAGCTACTCTGAGCATGACATTCCAGTGCTGCACAGTGAATTTTCTTTCCTGATATTCACTTGACACTCACAAGGTGCTGTTGTTCCTTCTATTAGTTTCCCTTGCACTAACCAGAGAGGTTTCGCTCCATAACTTCACCACTGCCTTTCAGGTAACTGCAGGCCTGTGCAAGACCACAGTTTAGCCTCCTCTTTGTCAGACTAAACAAGACAAGCTTCCTTGGCATTTCCTTCCAGGAGATGCCAGCTAGACTGTAAACACCCCAGTAACTCCCTCTGGGCCATGTTTGGTCTAACTATGTCCTTCTTGAACAGGAGAGTTCAAAACTGAACAGTCTATTGTAGCCTCACCAGTGCCCAGCAGAGGGAGAAAACAACTCTTGATCTAGCGGCCATGATCTTGTTATAGCAAAGCACGTGGTTCACAGCTATGTCAACCAAAACTCAAATACCCATCTGAGTCCATGTTGTGTTGTTTTTTAATAATACTATCCATGCTCCCTGCTGTAGTGCTATCCCTTACAATGAGGAATGTTTATTTCTATCCTTTGATAATGGAGGATATAACCCTTGTTAGATAGCCTGAGGTTTCTAAGTCATCTTCACAAGCTGGCACAGGACATGTCAGTTGTCTCTGTACTTTAGAATCAATGCTAAAAGAGTGATCCTGGAAGAGGTACTATGCAAAGCATTCTGGATCTAGTGAAGATCCTTTAAAAAAGTTCCATATGGTCAATATGCAGTGATCATTTCTGGCACATAGGTATGTTAAAGTTCTACCTGTATTTAGGTTAAAATAAACATACTCCGCATATATAAATTCCCTGTACTATTATCTTTGTTTCTATCCTACTGGATTGCAGTAAAATAAATTTGCTCTCTTACACTCTGTTTGCATGTCAGTGCTGGGCTGGGTGCATTTGATTTCCCTTACAGCATTTCAAACAGTATATGTAGACAGTAACAAAGGAAAAGCTTTCTGTTCTCAGGAATAAAAGTCAAAGGACTCCAACATTAGTAATAATAAACATGAATGGGGTTAGATGGAGCCCTCATACTCTCTGTTTTTCTATTATGTCTCCATGAATAGGAGTCATGGCTTTGAAGTATTTAAGTTTCAAAATCATTTTATCTACCAACCTTTTGGCTCCTTTTTACTTGCAGACTACTACTAATGTCTGTGGAAATTGGTGGTTACAAAAGTTCACCTAGACAGAGTAAAATGTAGGAAGTGAGAATTACTTTTGCTGTCATTCCTGTGTATTTTAAGACATAACACTTTCTAAGAGTATGGGAGCACCTAAAGCTACATGCACTGAGATAAACTGTTTCCCACTAACCCATAATGAATCAAAGCTTGGAAAACTGTCCTGATCCAGCTCTACAAACAGCTCACCCTTGTGTAATGCTTTCAGGTAGAATATCTTCTAATGCTAGAGGGTTGTTTAATGGGCATCTTTATTTTTTGTTGACAGTGAATTCATCCATTTCAAAGGGCAAGTACAAGGTCAATGGACATTGAGGTCTCATTTGAGTGCTCAAAGTAGAACCAAATGGGATGTAAATGGTCTTGTTATGGACTCAAGGTAAATTCTACACTGATTGAATAGGCCATAGTGTCTCAGTAAGAGACAATGGTTAACAGCAGTAAAGGCCGGAAAAAGCTGTTCAAGTGATCATGTGTATATAAAGCGTCCTCTTTGCCACGTCAGAAATGTAAAATTAAGCCTGATGAATTTAGGACCTTGATTAAAGCTTCCACCATGAGAACTTGCAGAAATGCAAACTGCTATCAGGTAAACTGGTGTGTAAGTGCTATCACCTAATTTCAGAGAGTATACTTATTTACCCTAATTCTTTTCAAACCTCTCTGCTAGTCTGTTTATATACACTGTTGCTGTCCCTGTCATCTATTAATCCACTTGAGAGACTTTCTTTTTTGCCTCCCACAGAGCCTGAGTGTCATGTTCCTGAGAATTAACACTAAAACTCTTATTCTTAGCATTCTAATTATAAGTTTGAAATAAAAATCTCATTTTCGTAAAATTTTAAATAAAGTAACCCCCTAGATAAACAAAACTGGCCTCATTTATTGGTTCTTTTATTTTCAAAATACTTTCAGAGTTAGAGCAATTCAAAAGACCTACAAAATAACCAAAATATCTGCATCGAGCACATTCATAATTTATCACATAAATTTTCTTCAGTTCATTCATCGCCTTTTCAAATATCCAGAAAAGAATTATCCGTAGATAATACAAATTCTTCCTTTATAAAACCTGTTTAGTAACTATCATTTTTATTTCTTTAATTATAAATTGATTATCCATGCTGCCTAGCTGAATGGCATGATGCTCATAGACAGTCCTTTTGATGTAATGAGATTGTTCTCAAGTAAATGGACAAAAAGAAATCATAAGGACACATTTCTATGGTATATATAAATCAGATGACCTTTGTTGCTCAGCTTTCTCATTTCTTTTTGGCATTCTTTGTTTAATGCAATGTGTATTGGTATTTTTTTTCATAGTAAGTTATCACGGTTCTCAATTCTCTGCTCAAGAATTGGTATTGTTCTGTGATTTTAATTAGTTTACCCACTGGGAAAATTAAATGCTTTACTGTGTACACAGAGAAGTTGTGAATGAAAATGGATTTCTGTGGAGATTTCCTAGCAAAAAGTTTACATTTATTTCATGCAAACTTGGCAGCTAGTTTTTAATTCTTGCACTATTTAATTTATAATTGTATTTATTTAGTGCAGGTTTTCTTGAAACTGATAGCTGTGATAATCTAATGCTCAGAAAATGGTTGATAGCATTATTGGTAAGTGTAGTTACTCCATCTTTCCATGTATCTGTATACATGAGATGTACAGCTAACTAATATTGCTACAGTTCTTATGAAATATGAGCAGATACTGATAAAGTCATCATTGTAAATATGAATAGCTTATCCAGTTTATGAACACTATTCTCTGGTATGTAAGCTACAATCCTAGAAAATGAAGTGTCTGTGTTTAGCAACATCGTACAATAAGAGATGACTCATGAACCACTACTCATTTCTTTTCCACCTGTTTCTGTGATCTCTGCTCCATGAAACTTAAAATTTTCATAGTGCTTTTTCCATATTATCTCAGACCCCTGTTCTCCAGTATAATTTTCTCAATCCTCTCTGTTGATACTAGTAGATGATCCTGCTTGTGATGCCCATTAACACCCTATGTTACTTCCTTCAATATTATTAATTCCCATTTAGTAAAGGTATTCCAGTTTCATACTTGTGTTTTGCCACATTATTTTATCCATCCTGCTGTTCAGCAGTGGTAAGCTCTTAAGGTAAGCTTATTTTTTATTATACCTTCAGTTACTAACTTTGTAAACATCTCCAAGAGTAGTAACTTGCTCTTGTGTCTTTTCTCTCAGTTTATAACACCTGTGCCCTGACGCCTTTTCTCAAACTAACCATCTAAGAAAAATTTCTATCGTGTCAATTTGCACCTTAAAATTTCTATCATCTCACTTGTGTACCTTAAAATTTCTGTGTTGCTTACGTTGAACCTCTCATGTCTATGTCTGTGTCATGTCTATGTCCTCCAGAATGTTCTGTATTATATGTGCACCCACATGTGCACACACAAACTTGCATGGGTCTACCATCCTAGTGTGCCCAAAGGACCCTATCTTCATTTTTAAAACAGAGGTTTCATGACACAGCTGAATTATCCAAAACCATTCTACCATGGGGAAGGTATCCTCCATTCCAGGCTACTGGGTGACAGTTCTTTCCTGTGTCTCTTGTGGTCAGACATATCTGACACCTCAGATGTGGTAGAATCACAGGATGGCTGAGGTTGGAAGACACTTCTAGGAATCATCTACCTCAGTCTTAGGTTCCCAGGAGAGTCAGATAGAGCAGGTTGTCCTTTATGTCTAATACCCAAGTCCCTGTAAGCAACAAATCTGCCCCACTGCTCAGCAGGCAGTTGCTCTCTGCTGCCACTCACCACTTTCTCTTGGTGCTACTCTAGGTCTCACTCTCAGCTGACTTTGTTTCTTCACTGGACACAGCTCACAGCTCCCAGACACTTGCTGCTACCAGGGCACTGAACACATTCAGGAGGTGGAGATCTGCAGGTGGAACATGAAGAACAGGAGCTGTCTTCCTCATGCTAGAATACATGAGCTTTCAGCTTTTACTCCCATTTTCCAACCCAACCAGCACAGACCTTGCCTGCTCCTGTCCTTTGGTACAGCTGTGGGACTCAAACACTTGTACCATCAGGATCTCAGAAAAGCTTAGGTTACTCTCCTTTTAGTCATCTCTGACATCACACAGTCTCTTGACCTCAACCTGCAATTCCTGTCCCATGTAACACAGCACACACTTCAAGTGGACAAGTAAACCCTCTGACTCAGCAGTAGGCACCAATCACCCGACTGTCTAGAGGTGCAGAGCAGCTTTGTCCCTTGGCACCACCCTCTGCTATCTCAGAAATGGTTGCTGCAGGACTGGTGCCTGTGGTGTCACCACTCCGCTGCAGATCCTGTGTGCAGGCAGAGCTGCTGGCCTCACTTCTGTGTGCCCTTCTACTCTGGCTACTGCCTCCTTTGGCTGTGCTCTGAGCTGGACACCCCTAGGTACACCCCGAGGTACACCCCTAGGTAGCTGAGATGTTGCTTTAATTTTAATTTTTCCTAATCATTTGGAACTAACCTCTTTGACCAAGAACAGCTGATGAAGTTTAAAATCACATTGTCTGCCTCACAAAATAGGAGGGACAGGGAAGAAGAAAGGAGCTGCAGGACCCAGCCCTGAAAAAGATGAATGCTCTTAGTTTTAACACTGTTTGTAAAAGAAGGAGGAATCATCGCTTCCCTTCAGGCAAAGTTGAGGATCTACTCTCCTACTCATGCACATGTTTTCCTTCATTCCCAAGTCTTCAACAGAAATGACTCATAATTTCAGAGGAAGTTTCAAGGATACAAACTTCAAGTCCATATAAACATGTCACTGAAGCTCTGGGCAAGATGCTGAAGCTTGAGAGCTAACTAAAATGGTTGCTTGCTTTATTTTCAATTCTGGTGTACTTATATTCTCCCCAAATATCCCACTGGGTCTTTGAGAAACAGCAAAAGCAATATATACATCAAACCCCACTGATGGTACTGCTGAATAGTACAAACTGCTTCACTAAACAGGAATGTGAAAATTTGCAAAAGTGAGTGATGTGAATAAGACACAACAGCTAACATCATTTGGCTCATTGTTTTTCAGAAAGGTCTTTCTCATAGACTAATTAGATAATTAGAAGAATAACTGTTGTGTTTGGTTTTATTTCATAAGTTTATAATTCAATTAACTAAATAACAGGAATTTAAAAAGTTACATTTGTGTTGCTTAGAGATATTTTTTGTTTAAAGAAAAAACTAGCCAAAAAAGTCTTGCTCATTGTCAAGTTCAGGAATTGAATGAATTTGTGCCTCACTGTGGAAATCCCTTATTTAACAGTAAAATATAGAAAAGTCAATCAAACTCAGAACGTAAATAATGAAAAGTAAACAATTATGGTTACCAGACTAACATTAACACTACTCAATTGACTTATAGATTATTTTTCTCCCAGATATTATAAGAAAACTTAAAATTTTATTTGTATATTATCCACTAAAATTATTAACGAGTGCTAACAATGCTCCTCTATTAAATAGCTTTGGAAGATGAAGAGGCTATATGCTTTTGCCAAAGGTAATAATGTCTGTATCTAAAATTAATAGGGCCAAGATGAGAATAATACATTATTTAGTATTTAGTGGTGCTCATATGCTCATTTAGATACTACCATAGGGTTTCTGTTTATTCATTAGTAGAAAAGCATAAGAATATTTTTTAAACAATATCTTGGGGTTTTATTTTTTTCTTTAAAAAGTGTATGTATAAACCCACCTGAACAGCTGCAGAATTATATTGGTTTGATTACGTCTGAATGGGGAAGCTTTCTCAGCTCCAAGACAGACATGAGAGGCAAAATTACACCGAGTGGGAAATTGCCTGGAAGTTATAACCTTCACCTGAGAAAGCAGAAACAGGCTTGGGTTCTAGTTTTGGTTAGTGAATACAGATTATGGTTGTAAGGAGAGATACAACTGCTTTTCCACTAGCCTTCTCACTCAAGAAATAAATTTAAAAGAGCCTAATCTCCAGCCAGAGAGACAAGAGCCTACCTATTGCATAACAATTATTTCCAGCCACTGGAATATAACTATTTTGGGTGGGATCCATTTTCCTTTGACTTTCTTATCTATTTTTTTCCAAATGAAAGATGAAAAGAAAACACAATCTCACTTCACTAAATTATTTAACTTAGGTCGGTAGAGAATAAGTCACAACTGTTCTTATGTCTGCAAAAGGCAATTACCTTAACTGGAAACTCTGAGTCTAATGTAAGTGAGAACTGGCACAACAACATTTTGGCTTCCTGAGTTTGGGACACATCATTCATAACAAGTATTTTTTTTTTTTATTAATTGATCAGGATGCACTACTGTTAACAGAGGAGCATAAATTGGTTAACAGGTGAGGTACTGCTATGTTGGGGGGTGTGGCTGCAGGGGGTCCAGCAGCAAAGTCTGGAGAGGCTCCTGCCTTGTCTCATCATGCTGAGTAGAGCAGCTGTGGCTGAGCACACTGGGAGGTATAGCCTGAAATACATGAAGAGCAGAAATAAAACATAAAGTCATTCCCTGCAGAGTCAGGAAAAAAGCACTAATTATCACCATGGAGAGACCTGGTAAGGAGTCTGTTGGATAGTGCACCAAGAAAGGGCGGAAAAGGACTCAGGGGTGACATAACTTGAGCCTGGTTGGGAAAAAACCATCTGGGGATGGGGATTACAAAACTGCAACTCATATTAAGCAGAGAGGCAGGATACTACCTAGAATAAAGTTTTGGTGACTGAAAGGTAAGAGTATTGAAGTGTCCTGGAAAGTGAATGTAGGAATACTGTTTTTGATGTTCATGAGCATTTGTTGTATGTTTCATTCTCCAGTTCCTCAAAGTACACCTAAAACGCCTGTTGTCACAATTTTTGTAATGGGATTTAAATGGTTATATTTCACTTTTCTAACTTCTTGGTGTCTTTTGTGTGAATTCCAGATTTTACAGGGCTTAATAAGCATTTGCTTTTTCTTCATGGTCTGTGGTGATATTGTTTACTTGACAAGTCAGCATTGTTACGAATAGAGAAGTTTTTATTAAATTTACATTCCAAATCTGTTCTTGACTGAGCTGCCTCATGGTGTAAGGCATACACTTTCTCTAAATCTCCTTTCACCACCCTTCAGAAAGCCCATATAGGTAGAAGAAATAGTTAAAATATCCTGAGAGCTGTGCTATACTATTGTTCTTGACAAAAATTAATTAACTTTAAAAAAATGTATTAAAGATTAAATACTAGAGAGATAACACATATAAACTGAAAGGTTGAGAACTGTTGCTTTGCATGGCAAAATGTGTTGCAGCACATGGGACAGATGGGCAATTGTTTAGGACTTTTTTTTCCTCAGTATGATTTTTTGCCCCTTGTTTTTTTTCCCACAAGGCTGTGTTTTCGACTTTTAAAAACCAAAAAACTTGGAACATTTTGGCATATGGAAAATGGGCTAATTTTTATTCAGTTAGAGATTATTTTTTCTTAAATCTGATATTTATTCCTAGAGTACAGCAATATATGGAAATGAATACCTCAGTTACAGTATATGGATTTAAAAATGGTTTTGAAAGGATATAGTGTTAGAAAATTGGCAAGTAACAGAAAACATGGTGGTTTTCTGAGTGAAGGTAACTCAGGTGTTTGTTATCAGGGCACAGCTAGTAGTAGTCCAGCCTCCATTTCATTTCTGTGTGCTGTTAATCTGGCCTCCAGCACCAAATCAGAGCTTTCCCAGGCCATGCTTCCTCCAAATGCTTTCCACAAGATAGTTGTCTGCCTTGTGATATAAGTGTGCACAATAAATGATTGCAAGCAGAATGAAGAAATTGTTTCTTTTCTGTTATTTTACTTATATTGGCAGGAATTTAATTGAGTTTTATAAAAGTGGGGGAAACTTTGAATCCTCAGCAATGTTCTTGAAAATCAAAGACCTTCTTTCCTTTTTTTAGGTGAAAATTAAATGACACTTCTTTATCCTTCCTGACTTTTTGCTAAAAGCTGCTTGAGAGTGAAACAGGAAACAAAGGGAATAGTGATGGATAAATGTTCAGGATTTTCAGTCAGAAAAATCCTGTAAGTTGTCTAACAGAAAATAAATTTAAAACATGTTTTCCTGTTAATCATTTTATTTCATGTTATTTGATCTTTATGTTATTCATGCTTCCAATTATTTTTAAATTATTGTTTCATTCCAATATGCTTATTGTTTTATATGCTTTAATTTGTTGCATATGAAAATTAGTAAAAATATTTTGGATTATTCCACACCGGTATCTGGGAAGCTGTTGA
This sequence comes from Leptocoma aspasia, assembly GCA_013399835.1. NCBI lineage: Eukaryota > Metazoa > Chordata > Aves > Passeriformes > Nectariniidae > Leptocoma > Leptocoma aspasia. The sequence goes on from VXAX01005714.1 coordinate 144,192, forward strand.
AAGCTTTTCATGCATTTTCATAAAAAACTAATAGTTAGAAAATTAGCTTTTTTTTTTTTTTTTGTTATCAAAATATGTGCCACATCACTAGGCAAGAATAAGGCATTACTGGACTACTATTTACAAATCTGGTAATTCATTTTGATAGAAGTGGTTAAGACTGGATTCAGTAGAGGTTGTTAGGATATAGAGAGGCAACTTTAAAAGAGTACATAAAAGATGTTTGTTCTTTGGTTTCGTACAAGAAGGTTTGAGGAACAACAGAATTGCTCCCACAAATGTTATTAAGTAGTATACACCTATGCTAAAGCTGGCTCTGAAAAGGGACTGTGTTGTGCTTATGTAAGGATTACATTATGCACATCTAAGAAAGCAGTAAAAGCATCTAAGCTGCTTGTCTAATTCCTATTTTCTCTAAATTTAATTTACGTCTATAGCAACTATCCATTTACTTTTGCTGTTGTGTTCTGTACCTTACTTCTTTCTCTGAGGAAGGTACTGTTCTCATTATAAACTTCTCATGTCTTGGGTACTCACTCTCCTACAACTTGAAATATCCTAGGAAATACTCCTAGGATTTACTTTCCTTATCTTACTTCCTTCAGCAATGCTTCCTTTTTACTGTTCCATAGAAGCTGAATAAAGCCTTCTATGATTCGAATACTGTGCATTTTCCCAAGTCTAAACTATAAGTATTTGAGTGATTGTAAGCATATAAGAGTTCATAAAAGACTCCTATGAACCAGTTTCCTTAGTAATAAAAAACCTGGTATCTGCCCATCTTTAAAAATGCATTATATTACTGTTATTCTCATTCTGTTTAGAGATAAACAGTTCCACAGTCCTTAAAAGTTGTAAGATGGTGTGGATCTGTTTGCCTCACCTGCAGGTTTGTTCAGTAGCATGTGAACATCTGTTCCTCTGTAGTTATTGAATGTAAAGAAAGGGGATATGTTTAATATATGTGTAATTCCATTTTACTTTTATGGGTCCTTTTTTTTTTCTTTGAAAGTTAACTTAGTGTTTTTAGAGTCAGCATTTTTACTATTAAAAATAGATGTTCATAATTTCATAGACTGCAGTTTAAGTCACCCATGTTTGTTACATGTGCTTATTTTATTGTAATTGAAATGTTGTAGTTATTTTTGTTCAATAATTTAGGAAAAAAGAAAGTACAGCTGAATCACCCTTCAACTTTATGATGTGAACATATTAAAATACACTCAGATAGGGATGTAATGCTCAGACCTTTCCTAAAGAGTTTACATAGAACTTTGGGAAGAAATCAGAAACTATAAGTTTAATATCGTGGTGTAGAAACCCTGTTTTTTTTCTATGATACTGAAGTCCCATTCAATATATAATTAATCTTTATTAATGTATTGAAAAGAGAGAGATTTTGTGCCACACTGTGTTGTAAGCCAGAAAAGTTTGTGCATTACACAGTACAGGTTTAACCTCTCTTCTAAATTAATATTGACTTCATACATTGAAATTTCTAATTTTTTGGTAGGAAGATAGCATTGTATTTTTTAGTATTGTTCAAGACAATTGCTCTGATGTGTTGGTGTTGAGATTTCAATTTGGACCTCCACTGTTGCTAAAAAAGAGATCAGGAACCAAAAGAGCTGCTGACTCTGGCAAAGTAAATTCCTCTTACAGCCTTGATGTACTTTCAAGTGTCTTCAGAGAAATCAAGATAAGAATCAATGAAAATTTAACAATGCCAGAATGAGACACTGTATACAGTTATTCAGTTTTGCAAATGATAAAACTCTTTTTACTGGATCAGAAAGAGAACTCAGAAAAAATGACCTCAAAATATATAGCTTTTTTTTTTTTAACTTTCTTAATGACAAATGAGTGATAGGAGAGGAAAGTCTTCTGTCAGTATGATGTATTTAAAAAGTGCCAACAATGAGCAGTTAACCCTGTTTATAGAAAGAAATCCATTTGGGGACAGATAGATAAAGATTGTATAAATTAATTTCTAGGAGTGAATAAATTCACCTGTCTCACAAAGAACTGAATGCCCTCCTGAAGTTTGTGTTTGAGTAATCCACAAAGAACAAGAACAGTTCTTGTTACACAGACAGGAACGGAAGGAGAATTAAAACACTTGGGAAACTTAGATTTTTAATTAAGTCAGAAAGGACACTCAAGGTCGAAAAGGAAATCCACACTTAAAATATCCCACCACAAAACTTACCATCAAGACATTAATTTCTTTTTGCCATCATGTGCTATAGGAAGGAGAGCAGGACCACCAAAGATTTTTACTCTGTTATATAGCTCCAGTATTACAAGTATACTTAGCTATGTTTTTCTGTGTTTTTACATTCATTAGGGATACCAGAAATCAGATGATGAGAACACAAAACTGCTGTGAATTCCTGAAAAAAAAAAAAAAACAAAAAAAACCCCAAAAAACTGACAGGGCTTGGTGTGGTTGGACAATTTGTAAACTCACCATATGCTGCAGTATGACACCATCCTGATCCATGATAAAATGGCCTGCAAAGTAATTCTTCAGTTCCTGTTTTGAGCTCTGCATCCCAAACTATTTACTCACACTTTTTTTTCCTCCCTGTTGAAACACACACATTCTCTATCCTGTTCACAGAATCAGAGGAACTCTCCCATGGAGAAGAAGTAACAGAATGACCTTCCCTTATACATAGGTAATTTTTTCCTTCCTGGCTTCTGTGTGGTTATTGCCTTGACCTGTTCAATCCTCTTGTAAAGACAAGACTTCTAAATCATAGTTTTCTTCTCAAAATGATTGCATTTTCTGATCACTTTTAGTACTCTTCCTCTCTCACTTAGCACAGAGTAAGCCTGCTACACTGGGTTCTCCAAAGACATAACTGGAATTTTTAGCAGATAAATTAGGAGGACAAAGATATATATGTATACATATATATATGTATACATAAAGACTCTTTAGTATTTCTCATAATAATATCTATTGAATTCCTTCATGGCTCCTGAGCCACAGATTAGGAGCCTCCAAAAGACATTGATTTAGATTATTTAATAACATCACAAGGCTTACACCTCCCTGGAACTCAGTGCCAAAGCTCCCATTGATGTTAATAGGACTCAGGGACAGACATGACTTTTTAGTATGGATATCTTTTACTTTCAAGAGTTTTCTGTTTCTGCTGCTGCATTTGCCCAAGAGCTATATTTTATGTACAGTTTTTATTGTTCTCACATAAGGTCACTGACATGGTGGTTACTGTTTTGCTTCATCTCTGACCTAAACTGATGGATAACAGTCACTATTCATGAGTGTTTCTAGCACTGTTTTTATGGGAAAAGAGAAGTAACATTGTTGGCATGGAATTATGATTGAGCTTAAAACAAAAGGCTCTATTTCATCAAATATCAGCTATGAACTTGTCTGACAAGTTCCAACTGAAAACGGCAAAGACATCCAGACCAATAGTTTCAAACTTAATAATTTTGTCTGTTTCCATAATACTTGTGGTATTGGCAACCCAGCTGGATAGAAGGAAATAAGTGACACTTTCTATCCTAAAGCTGCAAGGGAAGAAAATGCAGATGACTGCTGTATCTACCCATCTGTTATTAAAAAAAAAAAAAAGTTGGGGTTTCCTCCTTTTTCATTTTTCCTTTTTTTTTGTCTCCCTGAAGTACCTATACTATGTGCTGTGCTGAGCACATATAAACTTTCCTACTTGCATCCATTGTCTACCAAGCTAGGCTATTGTTTTGGGATATTTTGGGAAACAGACAGAATGTGAGCTTGTAAGACAGTGAGATTCATCTGTTGTTTCACTCTAGATCCTAATTTTTCTCTTTTCATAATAAAGAATTACCTAGATAAAAAGATTTGATGTATAAGCCTGTAGAATAGATGTCTGAATTTAGTTCTTCCTTCTAAATACTAAATAGTTCTAGAGTTTAGGGTAGGACTCAGTGCCTGAGTAGGCAGAAAAAAATTCTGCCGCATGGGGGTGGCACTTGGCTTAGAAGTTGACACTCAAGGCAAAGAAGTTGCTGATTTAGGCATCTCCAGCCTGAGAGTGTTGTTGAAAGGATCTTTCTAGATCCCTTTTCCTCAACCCAGGAATTAGTTTTTACCTAAATCTCCTTTTCAGTGTATACTGGAAATCATACCTATGGACTTGTCATCACTACTATAAATTGGGGATTAAATTTTACTGACATGGATAGAAATATTGTCTCTTTAACCGGTTATAAATCAGTGTAGCTGTACATAAATTGACCAAATCTTTGCTGATTTCCATCCAAAAACAATCTATCATGATGAGTTTATTTGACGTTTAGCGAGTTCTGTTGAATTGATAACTGTACATGGTATTGCTGTGATTTGTAGGATATGTAGAAGCCCCCAGTATACTTACCACCAATTAAAAAGGAATGTAACCTTAGATTTTTTTTTTTTGCAAATGCACAAGAGATGCTGCATTTTTGTTTGTTTGCTTTGTTGAGAAAACAAAGTATTTATCACTGGTTCTGGAATGAAAGCTAGTTGTTATTGTTTTACATCTGCTGAAGAAAATGGAGGTTTCATTTCATACATTAAGCCGGGTGAATCAGATTGCATATGACACCTCTCCTGTGTGACAAATGGGTTTGTAAAGTATTACTTGCACAGCATAATGGTAATTTGTCTACTTGGTGGCTGTAACAAACGCATTACATTTTTGTTTAACGGTTTATAATTTATCATCTCAATACACAGAATATTTTATTCCTCAACAGGGGATAAATAGGATGTCAACATTGAAGTTACATTTGTTTCCCAAAAACAACACTACTAATTCATTCTTGTGTCTCCCCCATAAGTAGTAGCCAGGCTGAGTCTGTGGAATTGCATTTTTAAGAACAGTCAACAAGTTATACTAAAGAAAGAACCATGCTGCATGACTGCTCCCTGCTCATTTGAGGACATGTAGCACTACAGGGAGATGTCATAGGACACTTTTATTTTTGTCTATTTAAGATGGAAATTGTGACTACTTTATCTATATTTGTTGACATGGGTTTAGAGGACATTTATATATCTAAGTAAATCTTTTTCTCTGCACAACTCCTTAGAAAGTTTTGCTTGTCCATGTCAGCTTCAAAAAAGAAAAAAGAAACATCCTTAGCTTCAGAAGACCTTTACAAATACAGTACTGCAACCACAGGGAAAATATTCTTATATTGCATGAAACACCTACAATAGAAAGTCTCAGTAACAATATTTAAGGTAAATATAGACACACCCATTGTGGCTTTTATGTGCTGGACATGTAAGAAATGTTATCAGCGTAACCTTTCAAATAAAATAAATATATGGTAATCAATAATAATCTTATTAAATATTACTCTGAGATACCTTCAGCTGGATTTTAAGCTCTCAACAGGTTTAGAACAGCAGTGGCCATTTTTATAAAAGTAAGTAATTAAGAGCTGCAGATTGCTGATTTCTTCCAGATTAGAAAATAAAAAATAGATTTAGTATTTCTTCAGATGCAGTTATGTCTTTGATCTTAAAGACAGAAATCTAGGTTTTCTGTAGGTGTTTGGTGTACAATAGAATAAGGTGTAAAATAGAATGAAATGAAAGGGACCTACAATGATCATCCAATCCAACTACCTGACCAATTCAGGGCTTACCAAAAGTTATAAAATGCTGTTAAGGGCTTCCTCCAAATACCTCTTAAACACTGACAAGCTGGGGGCATTGACCAGCGGTCTAGGAAGCCTATTCCAGTGTTTGAACACCCACTCTTTAAAGAAGTGCTTTCTTACGTCCAATCCAAGTCTTCCCTGAAACATATTTAAACCACTTCCATGTGTCCTGTCACTGGATCCCAGAAGAAGAGACCAGAACCTCCCTCTCCACTTGCCCTCCTCAGGAAACTGTAGAGAGCAATGAAATCACCCCTCTTTTTCTCCAAACTAGACAAACACAAAGTCCTCAGCCATTCCTCAAAGGATAGGCCTTCCACACATTTCAGCAGCTTTGCTGTCCTCCTGTGAACGCATCAAAGGACCTTTACATCCGTCTTAACTTGAGGGGCCCAGAACTGCACACAAATGATTGAGGTGAGGCCACACCAATGATGAGCACAGTGGATAATCACCTCTTTTGAGTTGCTTGCTATGCTGTGTTTGAGTCACATCTGGTTATACTGTGTTTTATGCACCACAGGATGCCATTTGCCCTCACTGTGGTTTAACTCCAGCTGGCAGCTAAGTATGACACAGCTCCTCTCTCACCCCCCTCCCTAATGCCAAGGGGAGGGAGAATCAGAAAATAAAGCAGAACTCATAGGTTGACATAAGAAAGACAAGAACAGTTGAATACTTAAACAAAATTTTAAAACCCCCAATAATAGTAATAATAATAATAATAATAATAGTAATAAAAAGGGATACACAC